>JABJVR010047143.1:0-15029 GCA_025773905.1 Chitala chitala
AAAAAAATTAAAATATATATTTTAGTAGACATGTTTTTATGTACTGTGTAAGTCACGTGTGTTTGTCAAACGACTGACATTTATTAATATGTTTAACACTTCAGTGGGTCCTGTGAGCTGTCAAGGGTTGAGTAATATTAACTTGACACAAGATGTGGAGACAGCAGAGCACAGAGACCGGAGGACCGTGAGAGAGAATCACCACCTGGCTGGTAATGCGTGCTGTAAATGAGACTTTGGTGTTCTGTGACCTTGATCAGGGGGTGTGGAGGGGGGGCTGTCCTGTGTAAATTAACACTGCTAGTGGATGTGCTTTCATCTGCTTGCATGTATTATAAATGCGCTGGTCATGGATGATTTGTCATCTGTTGGAAGGCCAGGTGAGTTCTTTTTAACAGCGTTTGGGTCATCAGATTGACCTGTCATCCTCAGGTGCGGTGTACGGGGAGCCAGCTGGAAGACAGGTGCTTGCTGGTAAAATCCTTTTTACTGCGGAGATCTCATGCTACCGCACAACTTCCTGTTGTTACTGACTGGACTTGCGGAGGTGCAGGGTGTTGTGTAAGGCCTGTGTCTAGAACCTTCCTTTTCAGCAGATGAGCTACACTTGCTCTCAGTGGACCGTAGTCCTGCTCCTGCTCCAGACAGAGAACCCTGAGTGATGTTCATGTTGGAAAACACCAGCTGCTAGTTGGAAGTTCGCATGTCGAAGGTTGAAGGTCCTCGAGGTGGCACCCTGTGGGCCACGCAGCGGCGAGGGGGTGAGGTGGGGCCTGCTCCTTGGGGTCAGCCTGAGGTCAAACGAGGTCGGGCAGCGCAAGTGAGCCAAGATGAAGCTATCACAGAACTAAGTTGTGAAAATCAACGTCTGAGAAGCCCGTTGTATAAGAGGAAAGCAGAAGCTTTGAAAGATTTAAGGTGGGGGGAAAAAAAAGCAATCGTAGGATTTCTTTGCCAAATCTGGCTTTGCAGTTTACCTGAAATGATCCTGAGAGGGGGAAGAAAGTGAGACATTTGTCAATGCTTCTGCGACTTAGCATCAGCGTGCTGAAGTGTGTCACTCATCCAGTTTGAAACGCTTTGATAACTACGAAGGACACAGTGAGTCACACAGGCGGCTGCTCCTGTCATCCCAGCCTCTACATCACTTTTATTTCGCGTCCTTTCAGCGGCTAACGGTGTACGGCGTGGTTCCAGGGGAGAGCCCGTCATTTGAGGGGGAAAAAGTGTTCCTGGCACCAGATCAAGTGCATTTTTATTTCAATTGCCTGCAGTGCCAGACATTTAGTGGTAGTCAGTCAAAAATTATTAATGGTAGCGACACGGTAGTCATCGATCAGTACACAATACACCATTCACGTAGTGTACGACACTCATAATACCGCAGTTATACTGGTGGACCTGCCATACGCAGCTCGTGGTATAGTAGTGTTAAAAGTTGGAGGCCGTGTTCTGTAATCACGGGGTACTCAAAGTACTAAGTACTCCCGAGTACTCATGTTTTAGTATATGTAATGGTACAGTGTGCTGGACGTGGGAGTCGTGCTGTTCTGCTTACCATGTCGTGCACATAATGCTGTGTTATAGGGCCTGGTGGCTCAACGGGTAGAACATCAGGTGGGGAGGTGGAAGCTTCCTGGTTTGAATCTTAGCCCAGCCAGGTGGGTGCTGCAGAGAAGGAATTTCCTCCTGGGATTAAAAAAGTATTATAAAATAAAATCCATGCTTTGGTGTTTGTTGACTTTATTGGGTTTTTTTAAAGACCTTGTGTGTGTGTGTGTGTGTGTGTGTGTGTGTGTGTGTGTGTGTGTGTGTGTGTGTGTGTGTGTGTGTGTGTGTCTCACAGCAGGACAAAGACATGATAAAATAAAATTTTTAAAGCCTGTATGTTTGTGATTTGCAGAGACCTGACTGCACAACTTTAATCTACCCCAGAATTGTGTGTGTGTGCGTGCCCAAGAGGAACCTGTTTGAATGTTTATTACATTATGGAGGTCAGTGAGCTTTTTAGAGTGATGACCCCTTCCCTGTGAAGTCAGGAAGCATTTGATTGAGTAGAGAATTTAAATTTTTAGTCCAGCAATCAGGCCGGTTGCCCAGTAGTTTTGTACGGGTAGTAAATACATCAGTTTGTGACTGGCTGGGCACATTCATGCCACATATGGAAAGTCACGTGTTAGAAATGTGAATGTCTGCTGAAGACTGCTGCTGAATAACATTTACCAGTTAACAGTTGCCTGTGTGTGTGTGTGTGTGTGTGTGTGTGTGTGTGTGTGTGTGTGTGTGTGTGTGTGTGTGTGTGTGTGTGTGTGTGTGAAAGACGGGAACACACTTGCTATAAACATGAACACGCATGCTGGAGTGTTCTGCTGTGCGAGTAGTTACGGTGCAAGCTTGGAGGCTTCTCAGAAACCTGAACGTGCATTCTGGAGATCCTGCTGTAGAAGTGGTGACTGTGTACGCTTTGTAAACTTAAAGGTTTCTCAGAATCCCACTGTATGAGTAGTTGCCGTGCACGCTTAAAGGTGCCTTCTGGACAATCTGTGGAGCTGCTGGGACCTGTGACGCGTGGGCGGTCATGCATGCCGCTTAGCAGATTGTCGAGCGAAACGTGCCACGGGGGAGCATTTTATACCATGTTCACACACAGCTAGGCAAAGCCAACGGATTTAACAGGGCAGCGTCGCATCCAATGCGATTCGCTTAAAGAAAAGTCCCAACGCACTGTAGCAAACACAGCAGTTCCCTCTGAGTCACTGCTCTGGGTCTTATTTCACGGTATAGGATGGGCTCCTAACCTGGCTTATCCTGTTCAGGGTCACCAGTGGCCTGGAGCCCATCCTAGGATTACCTGCTTGTTTGCTCTCTTAATGCAAAACATTATATATAATCTGATTGTCAGTTGACTTACCAGCCATTGCATATACTTCTCTCACAGCCTTTTGGTGATATGGTCCCTGTTCCTACCCAGAAGCTCTGGGGCCCACAAATGCTGAGAAGTAGGATCTCCATCACCGTAATCCTGATTCTGATCTCTGGCGGGGTGTGGACCATAGTCCCCCTGGTGTTCTCCTATTTGCTGTGGTTTTACGTAGAGATTTCACAATGGATAAGGGCGTAGTGTTGCTAAGCAGGATCTCTGTCAGTGGAGCACTGCATTGGGACAATACGACACACAGAGCAAGAGCTTTCAGATGAAACGTTGCGTATTCTTGCTTGTGTTTGCATCTTTTGAAAGCCAAGAACTGTATCAGCAGGAGGCCAGTACAGCCAAGCATTGTGGTAATGACAGTGGTAACTATAGAAAAACATAGAAATGATGGAATTTAAACTTCTGTTTAGAGCATTCTAACAGAGGTGTTGTTACGAATGCAGGTTATGAATTGTTTTAAACTGAGACAAACTTGTTTAAAAATACATGTGGGTCTGGCAGCGCTTCTCTGCGATGAAGATGCATGGGTTCCTGAAGAGTTTAATTAATGGTCTCCTGATGATACTGTTACTTTGAGAAGATGATTCCAAAAATGTAAGCAGTTCAGATTGCATTAGATCGTTTGCCAGAATAATGATCTGGCTTGGAAAGAGGAAAGTGCTTCACCTTGACCGGTCAGGAGTCTCAGTGAAGTGTCTCTTCTTCATACTCAGTATGCATTAATATTAGCAATGTGAGAAACACCTCACTGAAGTTCTAGTAGTGTGGATTTACATCACCTCTAATCCTGTGTCAAACGTGAATGGTGTGCGTGTGCCTTGCAGATGTGTACTCGTGTCTGAATTTTGGTCCTTGCGTTTCTATGTGAGTAGTTACGCACGTCTTATTGCGACACCATTTTTGCACGCAAGTGTCACTGTTGCGAGCGTGTTCATCCACCTCCGTTCTTGCACATCACTGCCTGCGCTTTCCTGTTTATGTGCATGCTTGTTTGTGTCTGCCTCCATGAACATGTCTCCATTTCAGGACGCGCGCGTGTCCGTTACTGTGAATGTGGCTGTCTGTTCCAGAGGTTTCCGTGGCTGCGCTCCTCTGTTTTGGCAAATTTCTGTGAATGTGTCTGTCTTGTTTCTGTGACTGCGCGCTGCTTGTTTGGAAATGTGCTTGTCTGTTGCTTTCTGTTTCTCAGCTATGACTGTGCCTCTGTTTTTGTATATGCGTCAGTGTTTTATTTCCTCCTAAGTGGGTCTGTCTTATTCCCACACCAGGCCTTGCCTCCCTGTCTCTCCCCAGCATGCTGCAGTGCTGCCAGCCAGCTGTGTAATGAACATCGCAGCACATGCGCTGCTGTGTTTCAGCCGCTGGGCAAGCTTTTCTGCTCGCTCGCGGCTTCGGCTGCTTGTGCCTAATTTGAATGCCTGTTAATTTTTGGCCAGAGCATGAAAGCTGGCATTGCTTTCTAAAATTAGTTGTTATAGTTGCACTGTGAGTGAGAGCGTAAGGAAGGAAGCTCATGGATGGCAATGTTTCGCAGAGTGAGGAGGAGTGAGATGTATGGATGGGTGGGTGGGGGGGGTGGCTTGACGTGAGGAGATGTATCAGAAGAAAGGAGGAGCCGCGATTCCACGCTAGAGAACCTGTCACAGGGCCTGCGTCATTTCTCCTTTTCATCTTTACACGGTGCTGCTTTGGTGTAGTTTTGCAGCAGAAAAAAAGCAAAACTTTTCCCTGACAGGCTTGTCAAGTGAAAGTCCTCCCCAATTCCAGTAAACACCCCCCCCCCACTGAGCTGGGCCCAGCCTGAGTAAGCACGCTAGTGTACAGCGTGTAATGAAAACCTTGCCCATGGGAGGCCTGTGTGGATGCTACCTTACTGCTGTGTTCTGTGACGACGGCCTAGCCATTGGCTGTCTTCCTCAGCGTTTTCTCCGCAAATGCTGAATGATGCTTTAGTGAGCTCCGTGCGCTGACGCGTGCGGTGGGGGGAGAGGGCGGCTGCTGTCTGTGCAGTTTGTGATGGACAGAATGCTTATTCTTTCCTCATTTAGTTTTAAAGGCCAATGCCATTGCAATCTGTCACCTTAGCTCTACAGTGGTTATTACAATTGTTTCTGTGTGCTTACCAGGTGCTCTCAGGTAGACTCAGGAATAACCAGGAATGTGGGACGACCCCTCTCTGTAACTGAAATGACTTCCCATTTGTCATTGGTTTACCTGCTTAGGCCTCCATCTCCTGTAGCTGCTGTTTGCATTGCATGACATCGGGGTGTGGTCAGATGGAAGGAATTATTTAATCTGAAACCTTTTAGGTCAGTGTGTGACTTCCTCCTCTTTGCTTATTGCCTCCTTGACACATTCGTTTGTACTCATGCATTTGGGAATAGCACCTGGCTTGTTAACTGTATATTGCTGAACCAGTATTAAACCTCACTGCAAGTCTCCAGTGGTAAATACTGTAGTACTTGGGCCAGCCTCCAGGGGGTAGTTTTGAGTTGAGGCATTATCTGTTAAAATTAAATCTTCAATTGGCTTCTTACACACCTCTGTGTGTGTGTGTGTGTGTGTGTGTGTGTGTGTGTGGGGGGGGTTTTTATTAAAAGCAATACTTCAGAAAACCATTGTATGGATTTTTCTGCTTTGTTTTGTTTTTTAAAAGCCAACAGAACAGCATTGGCTTTTGATTGAATCGTATTGAGAGACAATGCAACCCCTCCCCCACATCCAGGTTATTTGCATTTCTTTGCTGCCATAGCATGAAATATTAATGTGAACTTCCTCAGGGCGAAGCCGGCGAGCCTGCGTCACGCTCACCATTTACAGCACTGCGCCCGCCTGCACGGGCGGTCAGTTAATCGCTTCGGCTTTCACGTCTGCGCATGGTCATTTAACCAGCAGCAGGGCGCCTTCCTGCCAGACCAAGGCCAGGACGGCTGTGATGATGGTTGGAGCGATTGAGAAAGTGGCGGGGGGATTGGGGCTTAGGCTTTGAGAAAGGTTGTCAGGGAGCTACACACGTGGTTTAAATCTCCCGCATAACAGTGGTTGTTGCGGTCAGGGGCCAGTCGTTAACGCAGCGCAGCAGCATCCCAGAAACGGGGAAAGGCCAGAGGGCTTCATGTTCTGCACACTTGTGTTGATTGGATGTGATTATCCAATTTAGTCTCTTCCAGGTCACGGTTGTTCCAGCAATGGATTTATGTGCTGCACAAGAATGCCTGCCCGGAGCCCCTGTGTGAGGAGCAATGGCTTGCGCGTGTGTTTTTGGCGTACTTCACTCGTGCCTAACCCAAGGTGTGCGTTACCGCGTTACGCGTTTTCCAGACTGCCAGCAGGTGACCTGCACGCAGCTTTCTGTGACTTCACAGCGTTTCAGTTTAGTTCTTATTTATTGGCTAGTGCTGCTCTTTACAATGGTGAAATGGGAACAACAGTTGGCGCTATTTTGATTTATCATTTAAGCAATGCCAGCTGTGTGTGTGTGTGTGTGTGTACGCCTAGTTTTTCAATTCAGTTTCATGCGATCTGTCAATATTTTATTGACGGCTGCCTTACCAGAGATTGGAGGAAAAAAAAAAACCTTTCTTGCAGAAGATAGGAGATTGCAGTGCAGGCAACTTTGTCTCTCCTGTGATGCTTATAAAGTTTTATGGCGATGATGCTGGAGAAATCTGACCAGCTGTACACTATAATTAAACATGAACCGAGTTATGTACCGTACAAATGTCAGGGAGTGCTTTATTTTGCAGTAGGGAAATTAGCAATGTTCCTTTTCTCTGTTTCTCCGACCGTTTCGTCGTGTAATTGTGTATGAAAATGTGACTGAGTAACGTCCAGTAGTTCAGAGATTTAAAAATGCATTAAGAAAATGTGAACGTAGAATTAAGGAACAGAAATTCAGGCTGTCGCATATGATGTTATATTTGCAGGATTAAGAAATCACAGTTAGACTCCCGGCATCACTAATCAGAATGGGGCACAAAAAAAAAATCTTTATAATATTTGCTGGTTCGGTAACACTTGATGAGAGGAGAATTCGGTATGATATCCACTAAAACGTTTAATTACAGGCATGTCGATCATTTGTAAACTGAACGAACACAAGAGAATTCTGATTGTCTTGAAGCTCGTCTTTGTCATGAGGTAATGATGTCATTTGCATTCACGTGAGTGAAATATCTTTGCGGATTTCTGTCATCGCTGGACTCTGGTACAATTAAATGGTGTTTCAGTTCATCAGGCGCAATGTCAAGCATTATACTTCTCGGGTGATGAAGTGTGGTTATGGTTTTATTTGAAGTTTTATATGCACAGTGCGACTTTGTGATCCCAATACTTCTATAGACAGCCTTTGTACCGTCTACCAGGCACACACAGCACAGATGAGAACGGCCTTAATTACGCGATTTCTGGAAAGAGTAAAACGCACGCTGACAGTGACTTTATTCCGTAGAATCGATGGAAGCTCCCGCGATCCTTGCCGCCGCTGAGTATCACGCTGCTTGTCACGCTGCTTTCCAAATACTGTTTCGCGTCATTGTGCAGGGCTGTTAGAAATCGGGCACTAATCACTCTGTGCGGCTGTAGTCTCGTTAATGGAGGTGAGCCCTTTGATCTGACCTGGCTTCTCGTTAGGGAGTCGCCGTGGAGCCAGGCTGTGCGGCTGAATGTGACAGAGAAGCGTAGCCCCTCCCCCCCACACACACACACACACACACGCACGCACACACACACAGCCGTCTCTGTGTGGTCATATGGAGGCATAGAGACATGTCATTGTGATGAAGGTTAACGTGCCGCCGGGGTGCTCTCCAGCAAACCGCGGCTGCCCGTGAAGGAGCGTGCGGCTTATAGATAAACGCACACAAAAGCAGTTCGGTTCTGTAAATGGGCTGTGTGTTTTGCACACAGAATGATTAGTAAGCTTTTGTGTTGTTAGGCAAGGGTTGTGCCTTTCAAAGCTGCGGAAACACGACCGTGTGTGCGCGCGCACGCGCGCGCAGATGACCGGCTGGGTTTTCTGACCCAATTCCTCCGAATCTCCTTCATTCAAAAAACAGTGTACTCTCCTTGTACACACCAACGAACGAGTGCAAGGTGCGAAAAAATACAACTAAAAGTTGGTAATAAATCTGAGCTAGCGCTTTTCTGCTCAATTTTCCCTTCGTGTTTTAGAAATGCACTGTTGAACATCCATACGTTTTTTTTTTTTTTTTTTTTTTCCCTCCACTCATCCTGGGCAGGTTCGAGGGCGATCTGAGGTCTATCCCATGCAGCCTAGTGTGTAAGGCCGGTGGGCTCCAATAACTGACAAATTAACTTAAAAACATTTCTGAATATGTTAAGATCGTTGCTTTGTTTATATGACTCAGGTTAAATACTTTTCTCAAGGGTACAGCAGTAATGTTAGTCACAAGTCCCTCTCCTTAATGAGTACTGTGCCTTCTGCTGTGAGCCTTTAATGCTCTACCTACCACCTAGATGTCTGTTTCTCATTGACCTGTTTATCTAAGAGTCAGTAATTAAGGGCAGAGCATCCTGATATGCTATTGCGTTTTACAGTATTTCCATATTCCCTTACTATGAGGCGATGCCTACTCGGCTCTTGTGTGGTTCACCCAGAAGTCTGTCTGAGTAAGAGATGTGAAGGGTAAGGTCACTGTTGGAGGGTTTGGTTGCCTTGCATTGGTTTCAATTGGCGTAACGCTGAGCAGGCGTTTCATAATCCCTAAACCCACTTCTAACACCTGTGCCTCCTGCTTTAGACAGTCAGCGTGGGGGTGGTCCTGGGATGGAACAGGTGTGTCTGGGTCGCACCTGTGTGTCCAGTCTGCAGCTCTCCTGCGCTCTAGTTCCCTCAGTGTTTGCTGACCCAGTTCCTAGAGTCCACGTATGCTACCCCGTGTTCAAGTAAACCAACCGTTTCACTGTTTTGAGGAGTCTTGCCTCGCTTGCCCCGGTTCTTTTTTAGCTGAAAAGAAGCCTCTGTTTTCGTTGGCTTCTATGACAACCCAAAGTTTGATTTTGGGCATCCGGTATTTGCTGTGAATTTTAAGAAGTTCTATACAGCGTATGAATTTCAAAACGGTTTATGATAGGTGTTTACCTACTTGCTAATATGTTTAGACAACCTTTCCGCAGTTCTTTATGAAGTAATTTCCATGCAAATAAGGCTGAACTTGCCAATACAGCAGGCAGGTAATGTGACTTCAGTGGGTTGTCATGCATTCAAACCCCCCACCGCACTTCCATCACTGTTCACTGTTGCTGTGGCAACATCCCATTGTAGCACAATCCCATTGGGCGGCTCACGTAAGAAGGCGTGAGCAGTTGACCTAAGTGGCCCAAAAAACACAGATCAGGAGTTTTCATTGGTTAAATGTGAACACAATTGCCCACCCTGTCTATCCTTTCAATTACAGAACAGAAATACAAGGAAGAAATATGGTGTTGTGTTTGCCAATTGAATCTGGATCAGAACAGCATTAGCTAGTGTATGAAGTACTTAACACAGATTGGAGGTAATGGATAATTCTTATATTGACAGTAGAGGTCATATTGTAGAAATCTGTGAAGTCTATTTGGGCTGAGATAACAGACAAGATGATAAACGATTATGTGTTTTGCATAATGAGCAGACCTCTCAGTGAATTTGCAATGTTGTGGAACGTCAGTATTAGATAAACGAATCAACAGCAACTGATTTATTTAGTGCAGGTTTGTTCCTTCAAAGCAAATGTCCTTTGAAAAGAACACCGACGTGGCCTCTTCACCTTAACTGACACGCATGTACGCACACACTCAGACACGCATGCTGCGTCTTGCCACCCCCTGTCGTCGTGACACCTAATGTACAGCTGACTTTACTCTCTCGCATGTGATATGGCACCTGTATGACAGCTGAAGTCGTGCCACGCCGCTCAGACCTCCCGCCTGCTCGACACATGCCGGCGGCTTTTTTGAATATTTGAAAAGGGGGCGGCTGGAAAATTAGAAGGTCTTTGCATTGTGCTAATGCACACAAACTGTAATTTTAAGATGGCATAGAATGCAATGGTGCCAAGATGTAACAAAGTGATTCAAATGATAAGTTTTTACTAGAGTCATACTGCAGTCATTTGCATGCACAAATGAACATATCTTGATAGCAGTACAATGAATGTATGAATGAGCCCCTGTTCTGGATGGATGTCCAAACTTTTGGCTTTGGATTAACTGCGCAGAGGACCATGTGTTACATACATCTCAGCAGACTGAGAGACGTAATATCACTCATTCTGCAGGGTGAAGATCCATTCATGGACGTACTCATTATTTCTTTAAAAGCAAGGAAATTATGTTAATTTTTTAAAGCTTGATTTTTACCGCCTCTCTTCCTCTTGCAATCAATTTGCAGGATGACTAATTGTGGATTAAATGTTTAAACGTCTCCATGTCGCATCGCTGCCACAGGGACTGCTGGGGTAGCAGCCTGGCAGTTGATGCAGAATAACTGCGTTGCCGCGGTGACGTGGTCGCCTGCCAGGGAGGTGTGCAGATGAAAGACGTAGATAAGATGGGGAAAATAAATTACTTTTATTTTCTAAATGAAATGCAACATCATACCTCTGATAGTGCGTACTTTAGGACTGTGGTTCAAAATTCCCATGATGCACGGGTTCAGGAATGAGATTTTGTGTTTTTACTTGATCATTGTAATACTGACTTAACTGTAAGGATGGGTGTAGTTTTACCCCTTGAAAAACAAACAAATACATGAATCCTTTTAGACTTGTGCTCTTTAGTGACTCAAGGAGCTACTGGGCCTTTGCTAAGTGCTAATATAGACATTTAAAAGTCTCATCTGTTTGAGAATGCATTATACATTGGGTCAGACATAGCTTTAGCCTGCTATGGGTTTGGTAAATGAACTGTTTTAAAATGGACCGAAGATGTTACTGGGTACTGAAATAGCATAATAGTGTACTTCAGTGGTTGCAGATAGCATGGTAGTTAAGGATGGATTCGCAATCAGATGGTTGCGCAAATAGCTTTGGGGGAAATGAAGAGCTAAGCAATGCCTTAAGCGGCGTCAGGAATGAGAAGGTTCTGGTTTAATGATCTCCTGTAAGAGGAAATGATCAGAGGCAGAGTGAAGGGCGCAGGAGTGACACTGACAACTCCGATGTGATGAAACTGTTTCACGTGGATACAGAGCTGGGGGTGGGTGGGAGATGTGGGGCTTCTCAGCTTGAGGTGGGCCCGGTTTGGTCACAAACAGCACCTGTTATTTTTGCACGTGTTCCTTACGTTGACTTCACGTATTTTAATTTCATTTGCTGGAAGGGTAGCCTTTGTTTAGGGCCTTGAAGTACCCCAAATAGTCCTGTGTACAATATACCTTGACCATTACGAATCAAAAGACGTATGTTTTCATGCCGTTTAAAGGCCACCAATGAAGTGTTTTTGGAATAGAGTAACTGTCACATCTGTAGGACCACAGCACTGAGACTACCAGTTCCAAAAATAAAGTACTGCCAACTTTGTCATGCCAGGTTCTTGGACTGATGGGCCTCAGTTATGTGTATTTCTTTATTACCAGCTCACTGACGGTTCATTATTCAATCAATCAAACTTTATGTGCATAGCGCTTTACAAGCAGCACAAACACACTAAACTACTTAACATAAGAGATACAAACATAAATAGCTAAAGAGACAAGACGATATAGCAATCAAAAAGCTAACGCAGTAAAATGAAATGAAGTATCAAAACCAGCCTAGTGAACCCATACCTTACTACTGTAAATTAAAAGGATTTTCAAAGGGTCTTAAAAGAAGTTGGGTCATTCTCGGCTCTAATAGCCATCGGCAGACTGACCCAAAGCCTAGGGGCAAAGTCCTGTTCTCCCAAGCACTTGTACTTAGTTTTCAGTACATCCAGCAAAGCAAGTTCCAAAACTGAAGGGTAGAACAGGAGTGTGTGTTCCAGATTCCATGATTCACCACCTGCAGATCTTAATAATACACACCACTGAATAGGATTGTGACTCATTCGTGTGTGTGTGTGTGTGTGTGTGTGTGTGTGTGTTTCTATGAATTGCTATCATTAAAATAATTCTCTAATAATAAAGTGAAGCAATACATTTGCAAACCTGATTGCAAGTATGAAAAAGAAATAATTTCATTCGGTTCACCTCCGTGTGTAATAATGGTGTTTTTGTTATTGACGTTTTGAAGACGTCAGTAAAGTCTGGAACAGACAGGAGCATTTTTTATCTTGCTTGGGACATTGAGGTCTCTATACAGACTATGGATCTGTCTTTCTGCAAGCAGTCACGCTAATGTCATTTTGAATGTGCACAGGTGTGCATGTGAAAACCATAAACCAGGAGTTCAAGCCCCAACTCAATAGTCACACCAGGTGGGACCCGAAGCCACCAAGTGTAAAGATAATGGGGGGGGTTTGCTGTGTTACGTATTGATGTCCCTCAGTCAGTATTCCAAAGGGGGCAAAACGGGTCAAAATGTATAAGGGGCTTGGGATTTACAAAAGAATAGCTACATTTTCAAGAGGCTGAGATCAGTGGGAGAAGAACCTGCCCTGAAAAAGTTTTAGAATCATCTATGGGAGAGGTGAAACCAAGATGAAACATGGGAGTGCAAGAACATCCGAGGGAATGCCAACACATCCCATTCCATCTTCTCATTTTGATAAGGCCTTTCATGTGTCAACCTACATAGCTGCACTCCCACTCACCTTTTAGGAAAACAATCAGGTATTGTTCTACCATAACCATGAAATTGCATGCATATAACTGTGCTTTAATTAGACAGAGACCTGCCAGGCTCAGAGAGATTTAATTAAAGCGGATGCGTCATGCAGAATCAACTGGTGAGATAAGGGCTCTTACAAGGGATGCGCTGGATTAATGAAGGGCTAAATGACTGGGGTCTAAGACAACCAATTGATAAGAAATGCACCATGGTTACTGATGATTTAAAAGGCACTTTAACATTCCTGAAATGTTCTTAGTAAGAAGCTAGCTCATAAACAGACATCATTAAAATGTTTATTTCTTTAGAAAATGTTTGACTGTAAGCCTAAGGCTCAGCATTGTAATTTTGTGCTTCACCACAACAGGACTTAAGAAGTTTGGAAGATTACTGATATAAATGTAAGTGTATTTTGGGTTCTGTTATGAGCACTGGGTATTATATTATTTTGAAGTGTCCCAGCACTCACAAAACTGATGCAGTCACACACTGTGGCAGTTTTCTTAAATTCCATGGTTCTGCGTCCTCAGACATCTCACCAAACATGTACTTTATCCCCAAAGGTTATGAGAGACATCTGTTATTTCAAAGCCCCTCACAGTCATAAATCTTAAAGGCAGCAGCAATTTTTTATCTGTTAATATAAAATGATTGCCAGATACAGGTAAAAATTGTTTCAGAAATATCTATAATCGAAAAGAATAGAAATATAATGAAATATAGAAAGTCTTTCCAAAATGTACCTCGATGAAAGCTACTAAACTTTTCTGTTTCCCGTCTAAGTAGTGTCATGCTGTATTTAGATTGAGTAATTTCTTCTAAAACTCATTGGTGGATTTTGATGTATAAAATATTACACCAAAGTTTTAGAACAGCTTTAAAGTTTATTCTATAAACTAAATGAGCCATATGTGGTCCATGCTTTGTTTTGTTTGGCAGTGTTTGGATTTCGTTGAAAGAAGGCAAAGGTTCCAAAGTAACTGCGTTATGTTTTCTATGTTTTTGAATTTCAGATGGGTTCAGAAAGAATACCATTCCGGTTCCCTGTTGCACTGTAGACATTTCATGGCCCCTACTGATAATAAATGTGAACTAAAAGCAGTGTTTTTGTTGGGACACAAAGGACAGCTGTAGTTTTAAAGGGTGTCTGGATGCGCTTTGTTTGTAAACCCCCACTGTCTTCATATTCGCTGATTCCCCCGGCTGTCTGTCTCTCTTTCTTGACCTTTTTGCGGCGATATCAGCCTTTGTGAGTAACAGATGGCCGTCCACGTGTTTGTTTGTGCGCTTGAAAAGTGTTTACTTTCCTGCGGGGCGGGAGTTGGCATGCTGGACTGCATACCCCCTCGAAGCATGACACTTGTTCTCCTCAGGTGAAAAATGAACATATGGAGAATATGGGCTTTGGTGATTTAAATTGCATTAAATTGAAGCACATTCGCCCCCCCCCCATTTTATTTTTGATGTTTTGACATAATTTTACATGACACAGTTGCTTTGATTTAAACGCTTCATGCTTTTGACTTTTGAAACAGGTTAATTTCCCTGGCTTGTTGCCATGGTTTCAGAGATGACCGCTGAGGGCTCCCATAAACTTGTTTTGTTACAAACCCGTTTCTGCTGGCAGGTACGGGTCCACATACCAGCTTTCTCGGTCTGTCTGGGAAGCAATGAATGTACCTGCATCCACCAACGTTAACATCTAAAGACATTCCTGAAAAAGTCCTCTCGTCACTACCCGGATGCATTGATCTTTCTCCGCCTCTCATCAACTGATGGCGCTTGTTAAATTGAAACCGTTTCGTAGTTTGATCGCGCAAAAACACAAGCCAGGACTGACGCGGTCTGGTGAAATAACGGCTCGTGTAAGTGTGGACCCGTCACGTGTCGTGTTTTCGGTGGTCTTTGGTTGTCTTTGGTGAGGGTGTTATTTTTGTCTGCATGGAATTAGTGGTGAAAACCGGTGTATTTGAAATAGTGTTAGAAAGGAATTTCACTTGTCTGCTGGACTCTTATTTATTGCTGTTATAGTTACGCATAACTGTGTTTGTGACCTTTTGTTGACATTGCTGATTATTAATCATTAATCATAATTAATTAATCATTAATCAGCTGAATGACACATGGTGAGCTCTGTGATTAAACATTAAGTTCTCTTTGCGTCTTCAATTCAGTTAAAAAGACTAAAATGTGTTCGTCAGTCAATTGAGAAAGAAATTTGAGTTGAAGTTTTTTTTTTTTTTTTTTTTTTTTTTTTTTTTTTGTTGTGGCCGTTTTGATAAGTAATTTACAAATTTTTGTAATTGGAAATAAAGTAAGTGTGGGGGGGAACCGCGGAAAAAAAA
>JABJVR010047143.1:15039-28851 GCA_025773905.1 Chitala chitala
TTATAATAAATTTTTTTTTTATTTTTTTTTTTTTTTTTTTTTTTTTTTTTTTTTTTGTTGTCTGACCTTTTGAATATTCTAGGTCAGAATGAGTTATAGTGTCATTACGTTAGTGTGGTGGGGAAACGCCTGAATAAAGTCGTTTTCAAATGACACACATGCAGCTGTAGGAAGGCAGAGCTAATGGCTCCAAGTGCTGACCTTTTCTTTGCTGTCCTACTTTTAGCTGTCAGCATTGAATAAAATAACGTTTTTAAACTGAAATTCAATATAAACACAGATAATCGAGATGAGTATATAATAACGAAATAATAGATGAAAAAATAAGGCTTCTTATGGTTTAACTGCTGTTTCTTGCCCCCCCATATGCCTGTTACCTTTAATGCTGTGAATATCGGATAAGGTCTTTACGCCAATTTTTAAGTTGACAATTGAAACATGCCTCAGCCTGACACTGCAATCACAGTTTAGAGATTCCAGTCTGCGTTAAGTCAGAGTGAAACTTAGGGTTTGTGACGTGAGTGTAGCCAGACGCCTGCTGGTTCATGTTACAGAAAAAAGGAGAAGAATACATTTTCTTGTGCCATATAATGGTAAAATTTACAGAAGCTGCAAATAATTGGTCCTTCTAGGTTAGAAAATATAAACACTTCTGTATTAGCATCTTGTTAAAAACATCATGTAATATTGTACCACAGAGAGTACATGAGTGCACTGATCACTTGTGTGCCTAGAAAAATGGGGGGGGGGGGGGCACGTTCAAAAGCCTTTTCCTCGGAAGAACAGCCACGGCCTTGAGCAACTTAGAACAAGAAAATAGGTAGTAATTACATTCACATTTCCAATGTCATTCGCTAAGCAGCAGCTTATTTGGGTTTCAGCATTTTGAAGCCTGTTTAACTTTCCCATGGCAACCAGCACGTACTCAATTAGAGTAGAAAATATTACGGAAAATGTGCAAAAGAAGAGAAATGTTAATATGCCTCTTACTCTGGCATGAGACTCATTTTTTTCCCCTAATAGAACATATGTTGAATTTAATAAGTAATGTTCAGAGTTCTGTGTTCGTTCATAATTTGATTGTACTATTATGTTTCGTATTTGTATAGTTTATAATGAAGTATAAACCGTTAAAACGAAGTGGCACCTTTTAGATGAGAGCATGACCAATCTCTGTCTTTTTCAATTATCTTGGGTCCCATTTCAAATTATCTCTAGGAATTGTAAATTTAAACTCTACAGGCTTCAACGTGTTTTATCTTTAATTTGGACTCAGAATTATTTTGGATATGGCTAGTGTTACGATGTCCCAGCGGTTTCCTATACTGTCAGTATCTTCATGCCAAAATGTGTTTGTACGCTAATAACGTTAGCATGTCCAAATGTCTGTTAATATGGATAGCTTTTAGCCTTGTGCCTGCCTCCACATCTGAGATTACATACATGGTTTTTTTAGTTACCTTCTACCTCACACATTATGGCAGAAAAAAAAGACCGTGACCTTATTCTCAACAGAGAATAAGGTCACACCCATTAATAGCATCGATGTGGGTTTGCTATGCTTGAATGTAAATTAGGGCACGGCTCTAATAGTCTGTGTCTTGGTGTCCGTACAAATAAAGTGATTAATGATTGGTTTTACAGGATAAGAAATCAGGACACAAGTGCAGTTTATGGCCTTTTGCTGTGCCAAACAGCTGGCTGTATTCTGATTTTCTGATATATGACTTTTAACAGATATATTTTATAAATATATCTAAAAAATATATTTAGATTTTTTTTCCAGCTTTCACAGAATGACACATCAGAGCCTTGTAATTTAAATGTCAGGGCGATTTAAGACCCATTTTTTCTGTGTAATATCAGTATATCTGGCTGATTTGGCTAATAATTAAGCAAAATAGCATGAATTTTTACATTAACATCAAAATAATGACTTGAGGACATTGATGTAATACCAAGACTTGCTCAGGTTTTTTGTATGGCTAAAATTCTGAGTTAACATGCATTCGGTTAAATTGCTTAATAAATTGTTTTAGTCACGGTTTAACCAACCGTAACTCAAAACACCTGAATCTGGACACGGACTATTTGTTTTCATAAGTTTTTGCTGAAAATTTGTAATTGTAGTAAACCCTTACTGCCACTTCTAGTTGTCTGTAAGTGCCTAGGGAGGATAAAGGGTCTTTTTCATGTTCTTACTTTTAAAACGTCTCCTGACACTCCAGAGAAGTCAGTGTTTCCCATAGTCTCTCCGTCACGAATGTGATTGGCTGATGAGTTTCGTTCTCCATCCTCCAAAACCTGACCTTTGTAACTGCCCAGAAAATTGCTGACTCCTTTTGCTTTACTCCTTCAAACAAGACAAATGATGCCATAGCAGGATCCATGGAGGAGAACGGACTCCCTCTGCACCTTCTGTGCGCCTCTGAGGATTCAGAGGATTCAGAGTGCCCGCTTCCGATTCGCTGTGTGGCCTGACCGACTTTCAGGGAGTGTTTGACACAGAACAGACCAGCGAGGACGGCAGGTGTGGCAGAGGTGATGGAGTGAGGATAATACCTGACGAGAGTAAGGTCACTGCACGTGTCTGTAACTGCTAAGGGCAGGCCATGTCAGACGGTTGCTTCTTCATGTCTGATGGAGATTGGCCCAATTGCTCCATGTTTCCTGTGAGATGACACAAAAGGATAACCAGTGGTACAAAGACAGTTCCGGAACTGCTGATCTGAAGACTTCTGCCGCGCCTGATTATTTTGCTGTTATGCATTGAAATTAAGATGACACAATTATGGGATGCGCCGCATAATTTATTTTAGTCCTATCTTTTTACCCACCAGCTGGCTCTCTCGCTGCCATGGTGCTGTGATTAAAATTAATTGCTTTGTTGGTTCTGTACGCTAAGGTGATAATAAATTAGTTCCGACTCGGTTCTCATTTCTGAGAATTGCATCCAAACTGTACGTTACAGGTATCCAGGTGTGGAGAGGTGGCAAATTATCAGTGACTCATCCGCTGTCAGGATTACAAATTAATGAAGAATGTGTGTATTGTATCTTGGTGGGTGAGGGGCTGGTGATTTTAATGGATGACTAATTGCTGGCATTGATAGTTTTGACAAACTCCAGAAACTATAAGATGTTTGTGTTGTTTGCATCTTGTTCTTTTGCACTAGTTCTCTTTTCCGTTACCTACATTATTGCTACTTGTGGTCCCTTTGCACCATGTATATTCCATTACTAGTTTTTGTGTTGTTCTTATGTAACACCTAGTGTTCTGGGGGACATTGTTTTGTTTCACTATGTACTGTACCAACTGTATTCAGTTAAAATGACAATAAAGCCCCATCCTGTCCTATCCTAAACAACTAGGACTACATTTTCTGCTTCCTCACTACTGTTTTAAGAGGACATGATTTTTCCAATTTAGCCTGGACTGATTTATTCAGAGGTCTTTCTTTTGTTAGTGCAAGGAGAGGATGTTGGGCTCTCCAGGACAGGCTCCTGTCCTACATATTATGGATTCCACACCTGTGGACAGTAGATGGACATTGTTACTATGGGAACCAGGTGCTCGGTGTACCAGCTGAACCCATTCAGCTGTTTCCCTTCTTTAAGTGATGTCACTGGAAAGGCACTGACTTACTTCAAATGCCTAAAACAATTGACATGCGTAGGTCATTCTGTCCTCTGGTCTAGTAGCAGTTTGTTACTAGGGCTTGGTTTTAGGAATATTCCTGTTGCCTTTCTCCACTATCTTCGTAAGTCTTTTACTCTGCCATAAATAAATTATTGCAGAATATTGGCAGGAATGACTGAGCTGTGTTTAAATGTGACAGCACAAAGTAAATTTGTTAAATCCGTTCATCACCCAAACATCTGCTGGGTTCGTTCGACGCGAGATGGTTTTATATGCATCGGAAAGGCTCGCTTGATATCATCAAAGCACTTGCTTTTAAAAACTGCCTTTTCTGTCTGAAAACTTTCATCTTTTTCTTATCTCGACATCAGTATCCATTTTAGTTTCTTTTTGTTCACCGAAATGTTCAGTGTGTTCCTCCTGTATTGCAATAAAGTCATGCATAACTACTCAGTATAATATAATATGTAATTTTAGAAGAGGTTTCCTACCTGTTTTTTTATCATTGTTTGATGTGTATAAGGAGAACGTATGTTTCTGTAGTTAAGTATGGACAAAGACTACATGCTAAGATTACCAAGGAAACTGTGGTTTACTGTCCTAGATACGAAAACAAAATGTGAAGTTTTAGTTACAGGTCTGTGCAGTCGTGCTTTTGGCATACAGTATAATTTGTTGCTGTGTTGACCTTGTGGTTTATTAAGCAGATTTTACAGGTAGGTGTTAATGTGCAAGCCTGTCTTAGTGCATGTGTTGCCTGGGTTACCTTGAGGAAACTCCCATCGTTGTAGCGCAGTCAGGACCCATTCTGGCAGGGAGATTTACATCTGCTATAACGTGTGTCGCTCTGAGCATGTAAAGCCGTGTGATTAATAATGAATGGTGGATAAAAGGCTGACGTTTACTGCCCGCTGTATAGCACTACGCTGCGGTGTGCAGCAATGCAAGCCTTCTCAGAAGGCGTGTTCTTCACATTTTAGCATCTTCTTTCATTTTTCAAACATTTTTAACTATTGGGTGTCCAGCTCTTTTTTGTATCATTTCCTGTGATTTGCAGACAGTAGGAACTGAGGTCTGATTCATTTTTATAGATAGTAAGACAAGAAATGATATGTGTCTGAGGTTTTACCGTTTTATCAGCAGCTTTGATTTGATGGGATCGGTTTGGGTAAGATATCTGGCTAAGGTTTCTGGAAAAGAACACTTCTGCAAGGCCCTCTCAAGTGAAGTCAGCTTAATTAAGACTTTTACAAGGTCCTACGGCAAGCCTTTAGTTAGAAAGTGCCCGGTAACGAGTCAGACAGTGCGCAGCCTTTAAAATTAAGTCTCTTCAGTTAGACATCCTGCCATGACTTGTGGCTCCTTCCTGTACCACTCTGTTCACTCTCCTCCCTGTATCTCGGGATGCTTCCTGTTGTCCAAACCTGTCTTGCCAAAATGCCGTTATCTCTTGCTTAAATGAAAACCTCATGAAAATTCCTCCCATTCCCACATACAAGGCCATTTGTCACATGGTGAGCCGCAGTGTGCACGACAGGGAAGCTTGCACCGCCTGTGGGGTGTGGGGGTTTGCGTTGCGAGCAGAAGGCAGAACATTGGACCCCTGAGAGCACCAGCAGCAGACAGATGAGATCTCCAAGCCAGGAGATGCTAGACTAGCACTATTTGTGGGTGGGCCACATCATTGGGGGAGGGGTCTAAAAAGAACAGAGTAAAAACAAAACCGCTTCAAAATCTCGAGGGGTTCCAAGCAACAACCATTTAGTGCTGAACAAGATTAGCTGTGCATGTATACATGAATAAGCTCTTTCTTCTCCACTGAAACGCGATGGTATGTTTACTCTTAGGGTTTATTTGATTTAACTTTCTCCCTTGTATTCCGTCCCGCCTTCCCCTAATCTGGTACTGTTTGCTTGCTGCTGCCAACTCTGCATAATTGACTTTGTTGGTAATGCGCTGGATGCTGTGGAAATCCAATCTGAATGATCCGGAAGGAAACGCAGAACCTCTGTCCTGCAATCTCCTTCAGTGATTCAGCAGCGATGCTGCCGATTGCCGCTGAGGTGTCTTGTCCTGCAGGAGAAAAAGCGGTTTGGGTGACACGTGCATGTTTTCACCTCCGTAAACCTTCAGTTTTGAGTAATGCTAGGCTTTTTTTCCATTTGCATTTGCACCCTTGATGTGTTCTGCTTGACACTGATTGGCTGTTGCCGGCAAGTTGTGACATGCACTGTGGCCAATTGTCTGTTGTGTAATTGGGGGGTGGCTTTGTAAAGTTAACTGTGTGCACATATTCAAGACTAATGACACCAAGAGCAACCCCAGACGAAGAGGTCTGTGGGTGCTCTCCCCGATAGACCCAGAAAAATCCTGTACATGTCTCTGTATGATGGCGTGTTCATTAGAGAAAGATCCAAACACTGCTATACATCAGAGTGCTGCTGTAGCTGTTGTGACACAAAATTAATAAACATGGTTTTTAGTGCTTTTATGTATGTAAACGTGGGGCTCCTCCCACTTTCACAAAATTTCTCCATATGCTTTTGCTGATTTAAGATAATTATGTTCCAATTTTTTTTAAGGCAATGATGTTCCTGTACAAAATTGGTGGATTTGTCCACATGGCGAGCTACTTAAGGTGATTAGCTATGTTTAAATATATAAACTGATGGTTTTCATATAGTATTCATAGGTACAAATGCCATACGTGTCTTGTATATTATTTTGATGCAGTACCAACCTCGTCCAGTAGGGGTCACTCCAGTTCTACAGCCCTGAAGTTTAACCTAAACAACTGTTCCTCCTGTACTGAGCCCCTGCATTGCTTGGCTTACCCTAGTGTGGGGAAAATATGCAAGTACTTTCCTTCAGACCATTGTCTCATTAAGCAGCGGTCTCCTCTGAATTACCCAGCCATTATGAGATTTACTGGAGCAAGCAGTACGCTGTATGAAATTGCAAGCCAAGGTAAACCGCTGCCGTTATGTCTAACTGCTGCCCGATCAGTGAGAGCGGCCTCATTGGGCATTGTTCTTGTCTTACTGGTGTTGTAGTTCTCATCAATGCCGCATTACTTTACCACGGGATGTTTTATTACTCGGTTTGGCAGGTCAGTTCAGTGCTCGGCTTTGAAATGCCAATAGTATATGTAATTACTCTATTAACAGCACAGGCACTTAAATTAATTGGAGTAAGATCAGCAGCAGCCCAAAGACCATCTCCATTCCATTCAGAGAGGAGGTGGAGGTGGTGGAGAGCTATAGATACCTTGGAGTTCACCTTGACAACTGACTGGACTGGAATGCAACACAGAGTCGGTCTACAGGAAGGGACAGAGCAGACTCTACTTCCTGAGGAAGCTCAGCTCCTTCAAAGTGTGCAGTAAGATGTTGCAGATCTTTTATCAGTCTGCTGTGGCCAGTGCAATTTTCTTTGCTGCTGTCTGCTGGGGCTGCTGTATCAGAGCCAGTGACACCAGGAAACTGAACACAGTAATCAGGACGGCTGGCTCTGTGCTGGGGACTTCTTTGGAGCCTCTGGAGCTGGTTGCGGAGAGGAAGATGCTGCACAAACTGTTGAGTATAATGGAGAACACCTCACATCCCCCTCCTTGACCTGCTGGTCTGACAGCAGAGCACTTTTAGTCAGAGACAACTTTAGCTCTGCTGTGACACAGGACATTACAGGAAGTCTTTCCTGCCAACAGCAACGACTGTGTCTCTGAATCAGGAGAGGGACCTCCTACTGTGACCCATTCATATGTAACCATGTTTCACACACTGTTGGTTAACATGCAAACACACCTTATTGTACTGTACCTTCTGCCAGATTTGCACTAATGTACAGAGTAGCACATTATACTGCAGTGTACTGTAATGTTCTTACATTATATTCAGATTCCTTTATACTTTTTCTTGTTTTTCTTTCTTCATTCCAGTTCTAATTTCTTGGTATTGTCTTTGCTGTTGTGTTCCGTTGTGTCTGTGTTTAATTGTTACTACTTGTTGTAACCTGTCTTGCTAATATAAAAACAGAATTTCCCCACAGGGGTAAATAAAGTATCTATCAAGGAAGACACTTTTAGGTATAAATATGAAGATATCCATATCTTTCTTCTATTTTTCAGTGCACTCTAGCATGGTATATATACTAAACTCTGTGAACAGTCTCCTAATGAATTAGACTTGTTTCCCAGAAGAGCTGTTGTCAGAGCTTTTGTCTGTTGGTTGAGTTAGGGTTCAGGTCCTAGAACGCGCTGGGAGCCGCCAGCTGACACGAGCCCCATCACGCCGCGCGGCCGTCTGTCGCTATCTTGCCATGGCTGTCGGAGGGGGCACGTTTGGTCTGGCGGCTGAGACGCGGGAGGCATGGGCCTCCCAGGTCCTACCAGCTCCGTCCTTCCTGTAACTCTTGTCCTGGGTGAGACGGGAGCCATTCCGCGTTCTACGGTAACGCAATACCTTGATTGCAGAGTGGGGAGGAACGTGCTAGAACCCTGCGGCGGGACAGACAGCCTTGAGACGCAGCTCCAGCTGACCGCTGCGGTTTCCCCGGTCCTGCCAGCGCGGACCTTTCCTCACTTCCTCACCCAGATGATTACCCTGCTGAAAAACTGAAGGAAATATCTTAAGTGGAGACATTCTTGAGGTTTCCCAGTAAGGAGCAGCGTAACGAACGAGAAAACGCTTCTGCCTCTGCGCCGCGATGGATACTTAGAACTTTTGCCAAAATAATTGTTTTAGCATTTCTAAAAAATTTTAGTTACATGCAGCTCTCGTCTGATTTTAAACATTAAATTATTGTATTGTGTTCATGTTTAAATATATTATCTGAGTGCAACTGGATGTAATCGTAGTGTATTCTGGTGACTGAAACGTGATAATAACGTTAAATAAATTGCATCCAAGGATGGCTCTTCAAATGAATGCAAACTGAAGCCTGCAGTAATTTCTCCTTTACTTGCTCTTTTGTTCTTGGTGTTTGAATTGAGTGGTTTGTTGCATTCATCTCCCAATTGCACCTTTTTCTACACAGCAAGGGTACTTCACTACAGCCCCTGAGGTTGACCCTTCATCAAACGTGTGACAGAAAATCTATGGCTTGTAATTTTGTTTTTCAAAACCAGACTTGTGCTTGGTGTATTCCCCCCCCCCCTCACTGCATTGACTTAGGCCTCTGACCAAGATGGCTGTGTGTTTAAGCCCTATAGCAGAGTGTGTGGTCTTATGTTCATGTGAGAGTGTACAAATCATCTGAAGACGAAGCATCTCTGTGATGGTAAACACCAACATTCTCTAGAAAGTGTGCGCAATCTCCTTCGGTGCCCGACTGTCTGTTTTGGAGGGGGAAGGGGTCCGTGTTTGTCAGAGCTGTGTCCTGAATACTGTTCTGTGCTCGCTCCTAAAATTACACAAGTTTTTCCCTCTAGAATTATCACTCCCAAGGTCACTCAAGGTCAAGGACCGTGTTTGTTCTGTAGATTCTCTTATTCAGACTGATATCCTGCTGCCTTCTTTAGTCTGAGATGAGATGGAACATTTATAAAGTCCTTACTGAAATGACAGCCTGTTTTGATTTTCATTTCAAAGTGACCTTTGGTTTGTGGTACGTTATGTGCATGATGGAGCACTGTGAAGGTAGCTCATTATATTGTATAGCGAAGTTTTCAGTATATGGCTGGTTTCCATTGCCTTACTTTATACTGCAGCAGTGATTGCAGACTTACATGTGTTGTCCTAAAGTGGTGGTTCTGTGCAGCCGGAAGAATTGTATCAACGCAATTAATTCATCAGTGTTTTTTTTGCTGATAAAGCAGGAAAGAAACACCCCCATGTCTATTAACCCCTCCCCATACAGAAACTCAAGTCTCCGCTGAGCTGGGCCGTGCTTCAGGACATTTTGACAAACGACTGTCTCGCAGAGCGATCGGGCCGAACCGTCGCCGTCTGCTCCTCCCCCTCCGTCACGCTGCGGGAGCCAGGATTGATTTATCCTGCTGAAATGGGTCAGCCGGCGGAGGGAGACGCTCGTCGGAGAAGCGGCGACGCGCCGTTGGACTTGTCCGCCTTCCTGCCTCTCTCCTCTGCAATACCAACCCTCCCCTCAGCGTGGAACTTGAGTTGAGGCCTTGCTGACTTTTCCCTCACACACAGACACACACACACACACACACACACACACACACACACACACACACACACAAAAGCCGGGTTTCTTCTGGTACCCGGTGCCGTGGGACACCATGTGTGATTCTTCAGCCCGAAATGGTTTACATGATTAAGAGCTAATATTTGCTGTGCGTTATTGCTTCCTGGGCTGGATCCATGAGGATTAAAGCCCTCGCAAGGCTAGCTGGTGCTATTTACGGCTGGCTTCCTTTCATAGGCTCTCTCGCAGTCTAGCCAGTGCCACCTGTTGGCAGGTTGTATTAGTGCAGTTGGATTAAGAAATGCCAGCAGAATCGTTGTTCTCAATGACATGTGGCTGCTTCTGTTTAATTTTACTTGGTCTACATAGAAAGTTTCCACACATACATTTATGCTTTTCATGTGTAACCCCCCCCCACCACCACCACACATTGATTGGCTTGTTGAGGACCAGATGCCCTGGTAATTGCAGGTCATGTGACATTTGTGACTTTTGTGTCCCCACGTCTACGGAAATAGCTTTGTCGAAGAGTAAAAGCAATCAGTGACCTTCCTTACCCGACTTTCTTGTAACAGGTTATTGCTTGATTTTAGTGGCTTCTATATTGTTACATAAAATACAACAGACTGTATGGTATATCTTAGGATGCTTTCTGTTGGTGCTTATTAAATCGTAAACCCCCAGGTGCAGTTATTTCACTCGTGCCTCCGTAACCGACCATCGCGATAGTGTCTCAGGCGAAGAATGAAAATACGGACTGGTGAAACGTAACTGTGGCGTTTGTGAATTATTGCTTGGTAATTGGCAGTAGCATTTACTGTAGTCAGTTCTGAGGAAAGTTCCCGAGACACAACCAAGGCTTCGTCAGTTTAATTGGATGCGGTCTGTCGGTTTTGGGTTTTGATCTTCCCAAACTCGCTCCTGTCTGAGGGACCGGTGCTGTTTATGGAGATGCGGTCAGGTTGGAGCAAAGTTCTGTCAGCGACGGGAAGGGGATCGCTTTGGCACCTCATTAGAGCTGACCAGCCAGGCGAACCACCCCCACCCCCTCTCGGTCCCAGTGCCGCGCTGCCGACAGCAGCTTCTATGCTCAAGTATGCTCAAGAAGGGGGTACTGTTCTTTGGCCCCTTTCTGATTGCGGCGCGGGTGGATTTATGTTCTGTGGGAGACGCCGTGATCCTACCCTTACCAAGCGTGGCGCTGGAAGCGGCGCCTGCGGACAGCCGTGCCGACGGGAGTGAGAAAGGGTTTAGGAGGGTGTCATGCCATGGGCCAGCGGTAAGGCAGGAAACGGGCCTTGGCAGGGTAGGCGATGTACTTTTCGTTACACCCTCTCTGCCAGTTCTTGGTGTCCTTCATGTTGTTGACCCCTTTGGTCTGTGTCTCACCAAGGTTGTCCACTTCTGAAGTGGGCTGAAGTTCACATGGTGTTCACATGTACGTATATACACACACACACACACACACACACACACACACACACTCAATGTCAGTCTTAGTTTGACTCACATTTTTGTGGGTGTGTGTATGTATGTGTCTGTTTTTTTTTTATCCACTAGGTCAACCTCACAGCGACTTAACCGACTTCAAAGTTCAAAACGTTTTTGCCAAAAGATGTGTTATGACTCTGCTTGGTGGTAACTTGAGAGAATGTTACGAAATGACCTAAAACAAATTAAACAGTGTGATTCTCTGTGAGTGAGCGTTGCCCGTAATGTGTCTAGCAGCTCTTGCCAGCTCTGTCCTTCCTGTAACTTTTCTCCTGGATGACACAGGTCTTGCACAGGGCAGCCGCTGACGTTAATGATGTATGACCCAGTGAGAATGAGTCAGTCCAAAATCAATCCAGTTCGCCTCTAGCTGTGGATCCAAAAGATATCTCTGCTGACCTGACCACATCCCAGCGGAGGGTGGTTGAGGCGGTTGTCCCAATGTGGAAAACAGCACTCTCTTTGTCATCTCTGAGGCCCCGTCTTATCCACCTGGCATTTGCAGGGAGCGCTGTCCCGTCACCCGCCCCTCCCCCATTGTTTCTGGAAAATTGACGCGTTTATGTTGGCAGGCGTCCAGCGAGTGTTTGCACCAGGTACAATCAGCGCATTGAAGAGCGGCTGGTTCTGTGGCTCAGCAGGGGCGTACATCAGACCCTGGGGCGGTACCTGTGAATACAGCCCCCCTCCTCTTTGGAAAGGCGTACGTGATATCGTCACCTTCCGACGCCCTTTCAGAGTTGTCATTATTGTTCCCCCGCACTATGTTTTTGGAACATCACGCGCAGCTGTCGGACAACGTTGCAGCAAAAGGAACGGCCGTGGCACGTGACCATTTCGCGACAGCATGTCGTGTTGCACGTTTCCAGCTGTTGTGGGGCCGTCCCCAGACTTTGTAAGCCCAGGTTATGTGGCCATCTTGACCTCTCCATAAATACCGTAGGCAAACTCCTGATCCATCGAACCATCAATTATCTACTTGTAAATCTCCTCTCGAGTGACTGAGATGAGAAGGCTATGAATCAGCGTTTGTCGTGAAATATCTGCTGTTGCGGTTTTCCAGGTTACTGTTAATTATTACCTTGAATAGGGCCCATCTATTAACATCACCTTAACGCATATCTAATTATAGTCCACGGGATGAGGCATAGTAGATTTAAAAAAAATAAAAAATGCCCAAACACACCAACTATTTCCAAGTTTTATAGAGAACTTGCATAAGAAGCTGCTCAGCTTTGGTATCCATATTGATATTTTCATGTTTCTGGGGACGAACTCTGTCAGAGTATTTTCTTGTCAATGCCGTGAGCGATCTTTATCTTTGCTTCACAAACAAACAGACACAGAAACAAGATGGTCCCGCAGACAGAGATTTATTGATGAAAGAAACTGTAATTGAACCAACCATGGCATTCTGAGAATTCTAATTCAGTCTGATTGAAGAAAACATCTTAACATACCGTGTAATTAAATTAATGCTGCACGGGAGATCAAAAGCATTGTTTCAAGCGACTAGACAGGATGCATGTCTGGGACTTGCAGTCGTAATATCGATAAGTAATCAAATATTCACCAGTTAGTGTAATGAGATCATTATACCTGTGCATTTTTAATGAAGCTTGAAAATGCGTACCACCTCATTTGAGGATGAAGAACAGGAAAGCCTGAAGCTCACATCTTGAGCGTTTCGGTCACTCCAGGCTGAATCATCATCCTCCTCGGACATTCCCTTGTGGCCATTGTAATAATATCTGTAGTAATGCCGTGTTTAAGTCTTACTTCATCTATAACATTCCCATCACTGGGAATAGCGTGCTGTAACTTGCACAGGGCACTCTGTGACCACTTTGTTGAGGTTTTGTAACACAAGTAGCATAACTAGTTGCATTTCAGCAGTTTGGAGCGCTTCCCGAAAAATGCCCTTGGTTTGGCACCTTGTTCGGCAATAGAAATATCTGGCTTTTTATGCTGCCATATTAGCCATGTGTTGAAGAGGCCTCCTGTAGTCGGGATTGGCTCCTGTCTGTGGTGTGTCCTTCAGCGTCTCTTTGGAGTGCTTTATTGCTATTTCATCGGGCTGCTACAACTCTGGCTCACAGCTACATGTGTCTTCAATGTAGGGGGCTATTATCAGCTCATTCGAACTCCTTGCTAATGCCTGCTCCATATCCATTATGGTCCCGTGGAATCTGCAGGAGACGGGCTCTCGAACGACAGATTATTTTTCATTGGCTCCCTCCTCCTGGCCGGCGCGGCCCTCGCCGGCATTCAGCTCTGCCAGCAAGCCGCATTACACGGATGGAATCTCTTGCCATGGGAGCCCCTCCCGAAGCTGGCTAATGGCCTCGCGCTTCTGTGATCGACTGGTTGTACCTGTTAATGGACATTGTTGTGATCAAATTGTATTTTTTAAGTCAATGTTAAGTTTATCCATTTTATTTATTTATTTTTTTTACGGCGGTGTGGGGGGGGGGGGGGGGGGGGGGGGGGGGGGGGGGGGGGGGGGGGGGGGGGGGGGGGGGGGGGGGGGGGGGG
>JABJVR010047144.1:0-28851 GCA_025773905.1 Chitala chitala
AATGAGCAGGAATAACACTGCTAATTTGCAAAATCTGAAGAGACGCTGAGCCTCGCGTGGTGCACGCGCCGCCATCTTGCGAATGAATAAAAAAGCAAACACATTCGGACCCATTAGTTTACAAAACAGCAATGCATTTATTACATGTTTTCTTATTTATGGAAACTCTGACAACCTCAGGAAGGGGAAAAAAAAAAAAAACACTATCCAGACCACGTCTGCCATTCCAGTTATGTCCTGTCTCACTGCAGCGCCATCTACAGGTTGAAAAAGGAATGAGAGGAGCCTGCTACCATAACGACCAACATTGGCTACACTGCAATTTCCAGGAACCAAATTTTTTCTCCCCCACAGAATGACCATCTGTTGGTAGTACAGCCTTTCTATGCATATGTGGCAACAACAGCAAAAAAAAAAAAAAAAAAAGGAAGACAGTTAATGCTATATGGGGAAACATCTCTACAATGAGCACAGCGCTTTTATGTTAGTTCCATGTGAACAAACAAACACTGTAGTTCAACCACACATGCCCTCTGCTGAGGTCTCCAGGAGAGGGGTTTCCCCACCAAGACATATATTATATATAATAAACAGCAAATGTCACACCTTGCTTTTAGCATTTCTGATGATAGCATAGTGCAGGAGATACTGCTCTGTGTGCGGGCATTTTGCACATGCTCACACATAGACACAAAGGATACATGCGTGTGTCCACAAGCCAAACCATCAGACTATGGCATTATTTCCGTTTCACTAAGTAGGCTGGGGTGGGTGTGTGTGTGTGTGGGATCAGTGTTTCTTTCTGGAACACTGGGGATCAGAGCACAGCTGAAATGCACTATCACTGCAGCCAAACCACAATAAATTATGTGTCCCGAATTACAGCTCTATAAAACTTTAGCATTATTAATAACAACAAATCAAATGCCCATGTTTTTGGAGTCACTCTCAAATTAAATTAAAATACTGCTGAACACTTCAAGTGCTTGGACAGTCAGGTAACCCATCTGTTGGTACCACCTTTCAGGCCTTTCCTAATATTTACTACCATCCACCAAATAGTAAACAGCACCTCCTTATGAACTACACGTTCCATTTAATGAGCCTCATTTACCGTGAAAAATAACCACTTGACTGCAAAAATGCATATGTATGAGACAAAATGAAAATTCATGAGCAGAAACTGTGCAACGGGCCAATGTTGTGCAGCCCTGCATCAGATCTAATTTTTGCCACCGCTACAGTGATGTTTGCAAAGCTCTACAACCAGCATGATTTTTCACTTGAAAAATATATTCCTTTGGTAAATATAACCAGAACCCCATACCTCCCGGAGCATTTTTTTATTACTATTTTAGAGGCCCATTTCTAGCCATAGCAGTACATAAACAATCAAGTACACCTACCACATAGTCCCTACGAGATTCAGGTGCACTGAGAACAAACATGTGATCAAGTCACCGCTGCCATCTCTTTGACGCAATGGCTCCACCTGTGTACAAAGGACACGTGACCCCTCTTTCGCCTGCCATCACCTGCACGCGACATGTCGTAAATTAAGAGCAGACCGCGAGGGAGGATACGCTTTCACGGGGCTCGCCCATTCTTCAGGTGTCCGAGCCGATGGGGATCCAGAACTGGACAGGGGCTGCAGCGGGGGACTCGGGCTAGGATTAGCTGCAACTGATGTCACTGCACTACAGATTCTGGTTTCATTCTATTAATAAACCCCAAGTCTGTGGCATTCTACATCATGCACACACAACAAGCAATTCAGATGCCACTTGTCTACACCCACATGTAGGCCTTTTAGCAAGCGGGAAACGTCTCAAAAACTCTGACGTAAGCCCCAAACTGGGAAGGGGGCAGGGGGGGTGCAATTATCTGCCAAGCTGTGCCAGGTAAAGACCAGCCTGCGTCCGACAGCTGCGTATTCTCCAAGCCAAATGGTCTTGGGAGTACAAATTGGCCCCGCACAGACTCTGAAAAGCACACAATGCAACTGGGACATTTACACAATGGAAAAGAGCGTGGCTGCTTCTACAAAAGTCACGCACATCACGCCACTGAAGAGTTAGTCTGTTGTATCATTCCTGCCTTCATGCACATGTCCCTCTTTGTTGGTGGCCCCTCCACAACAATGTGCCTTGGCAGTGAAAAGCTACCTTATGATCACCGTTGCACTGACAAAGTAATTACGGTGTTTGCGGATTATTTGAAATTAGATGGATGAACTAGCTAGATCATCATCTTCATCATAATCACGAGTCTCCTACTCACCCAGCACGATAATCAAGAACTACGACAGTATTAATTCATACAGACTGATGTCTTTCTTAACGCCACCATACCCTGGAAACTGCTTTTACTAAACTAGATCAATGGAAACCATTTTTAAAAAAGCGAAACACCTTTTTTCCCCACATTGCATCAAAGCACTAAACAGTCTAACATATTTAAAGCCTGTACACATATGAAATGCAACACTTGGAGTTTCTAAATACATGGCCTTCCCACAAGTGTGCTTATTATGAAGAACAATGAGGTACATTTGTATTTTACCATTCCCATCAGTACGCTCTGGAATACAACAAGTGCAGAGCCCAGACAGCACAGAAGGATCGTTAACATCTTTAATCACTCTAAACGAGGCACTACCTTAACACTGTACAGGTCCCAACTCTTGAGCAACTAAAGTTTTAAGGTTAAGCCACAAGGGATTTGCCTGTAATAAAATCCAACCCTAGTGAATGACACAATCTACACGGCATATGACAGAGGGCATGGCAACTATACTTAAAGGGCACCATGGAAAAAACAGGAAAGTGCCAGCTAGAAACAAATTAGCAACCAAACATCTTCCTTCACAGTCCACATCAACAGCATTACAGTGACACTCAAAGCGAAACTAAATAAGATGAAAAATAAGATAACTGCTATGACCAAAAACCCAGAGCAAACCGAATCATTAGCCTTGCTGTTTTCGCAGACACTATTCTGTCAAAACAACCTGTGCAAAGTACAGATTATGGTCCCAACGTTTGTTTATTTCACTGTTAAAAATTAAAAATCCTGCATTTTGGATTCTAAATCTAAACGAAAGAGCTGTAGTCCAATGTCTTAGCATTATGGTGCACTTCAGTTCTCCCAGTAGTTAAGAAAGAGCTCTGTGCTGGCCATCTGGCCAGTTCTCATCTCGCTATTTACATTTGATTTAAATTTGTGCTCTTTATTGCCCATATCAGAACAGTGGTGTGTTTTGCCTTGAGCCATCTCTGTTTGCTTGTTATAGTGCATTTGGGCTCACTGTCATGCTGGAGAACTCATGATCACTGGCAAAAATACAGATATCCAACATTGAGTTTCAGAGCCCCAGAACACATCTCCTGACTTCAGGATGCCTTCCAGTCCAGCCACACACACACACACACACACACACACACACACACACACACAACACTAGGGTATTAAAAACTGGTTACAAATTAGAACTAGTTGACAAGTTCTAATAACTGAGAAACTGAAAATGTGAGTGTAGGTATCAGTAAGTGGAACAGAAATTCATTGTTTGTTATCAATCAACTACATGCACTGAGGGTTTAAGGGGCCACTGCTGAAATTTCACGGACCACCCCACAGAGTTCACAGGTCGTTTTACTGCATATTAGAATTGGAACTGAGAACCAGTAAGAACTGGATTCAACAAGCAGACTCAGAAAGAGATTTAGAATTGATAAATTTATACGATAGCCAACCCTACACCAAACACAGACACACACACAACTGCGCTAGATGCAGGAAACAATCTTAAATACATTTCCCAAGCTTAAGAAAGTACGTGAAGGCACTGCTGCTTGAAGGCTTTGTCATATCTGGCAGATGATGGCATTACCAAAAAAGCTTCAATTTTAACCTCATCTGCCCACAGCACCTTTACTCAGCAGGATTCTGGCAAGTGTAGGTTTATTTCAGCTAGCTGCTGGCGTGCTGTATTTTGCATTTGTCCCCCCAACAGTGGTGTCCTCCTAAGACTCTTACTAGGCCTAGATAACCATCTTCAACCAAACTGGTGATGGATGGTGCAAACTGTAGTTGTTATGCCCGGTGTTTGACAGCCAATCAATCTGCATGCAAGATAACTGACATACTTTCCTCTACACAATTTTGGCAAGATACACTGATCACTGCAAAGTTCTACAGAACAAGTAACTGTCTGCACCACAGTTCCCCTTTAATGGTTTTCATTTATTTTAAAATTTCAAAGTATACAAAACTTCTAAACCTTGCATCATCTTCCATTGTGATGTATTGGTTATCCAATGCAATAAATTCAATTACTGCTTCTACAGCTACACTTTAGGAAATGCTCAATCTTTTTAAAGTATCCTCCAGCTGTTGTTTGAATTTAGCTTTTCCCTGAGTGATCTATGAGAACTCACTATTAGACAATGACACATTAACAATTATCGCGCAGCTGCTAAGCACAGAATTTCTACAGTAGCATCAGGCATTACAAGAGATTCCTAGCATAGTGGTAAAATTGTTATTTTCTGCAGTACCTATACTTATGTGCATCTGTAAGTAATTACATATAAACAAATACATCCATTACCATCGTCTATCATTACCGACTACGTGTTGCATTAATTAGAAGTCTTCTCACACAGTGTTCACATTTGCAACACTTACCATAGTTATAAACATTTATTATGTGCAATTCAGTAATGTGTGTCCTCTGGTTTGTTCAAAGGGCATTCAAGGACGGAACTGAAACGGTTCTCGATGTGTGACAATGGTGACATTACTACAGGAGGACAGGAGAGAGAATGCAGAGAATGAAATGCGACACTACAAGCTACGTTCCTTCCAGTGTTTTCCAATTCTTATGTCCCCAGCAGCTCTGTCTGTACTGCTTCACAAAGTACCGCCTCTGCAGGCATTACCAGTGCCTGTCGGACCCTTTTCCTTTGTCCAATTTACAACACTTCTATACGGCAATCATTTACTTTGATTAATTTCCTCCATTAACATTTGAAAATTTGCCTTGCTGGCGCAAACTGTGGACAGTTGTCATCTACATGATTTATATGACATTTGGCAAAAAAAAATGCACTAAAGAATAAAAAACTAATAGAAAAGTATATCTGAATGATTTTAAATCTGGAAAAAATGCTGCAACAAGTCCAATGGTGCCAATATGTTTGGTTACAGCAATATACACAAGAGAACTTGCAGTTCAAATGGAGTAGCTAGCCTATATAAGGTTTGTCTTTGGGGATTAGTTGAGATTAATCTGATGACAAGAAGCAATGTTCAGGAACTGCTGACTTTGTGGCAGATGTAAAACTGTCCATGTCCAGCTCCTACTGCGTGGGCTCTGACTCTAAGCAGTACACTGCACTGCCTAAAGCTACCCAGCACCAAAACCTGCCTGGAAAATATGCATACCCACCACGGTGGGTTCAGTGGACTCTTCCCATTCCTAAAATTCTCTAAACAAACAATTCACACTTCCAGCTGGACCTAGGACACATCTATTCACGTCTTAAAATAGTTATTAATGAAAAACAAAGCAGACAAACAGAAACAAGTACGTTTGCAGAAGCCAAGTTCGTTCGAACACCCTGTAGAGCAGAATGAAAAGGCAGACAAGAAATCTCAGTTTTGAGACCTTTTAGCGACTACATGTTCCCATGTAATCTGATGCTCCATACCGGCTGTTTTCGGGCTTCTGTGTGCCCCAAGCAAACAGGATCTGGGCTGCAGAGCACTAAGGCACCCCACCGGGTGCAAGGAATAATGTTACACACCAAGGGTATGCTATGGATGGTCACTGCCCGCTCCTCACTAACATGTGGGGAGGGGGTGATCTGGGGGCACCCAACACAGAGATGAAGGCTGCCAGCACCAAGGCCAGTAGTCCAGGGGGTCTGCTTACAGGACCTGTCAGGTGTCTGACAGAGCAAATGCACAACACAACACTAACATTTCTTCAGATTACAGCAAATAAAGTTCATGCTGAAATCGTTATATACAGAAAATGGTCTCAGTTCAAATGTGTAGGCCTTAGCATTTAATTTAAAAAAAATTTTATGACATGTTTTCAAATCTACACTCTAATCAAATTACATTAACATTTCCCCCAGGTGTGTTGCTGATATTTAAAGCCTAGTCTAGGAATTTACAGGCTCCTTCCTATATTCTGCCCCAAATAATAAAGACTACAACAAAGACAAGATATATCACCATTAGAAGAGATACAACAGCATACAACTTTATCTACTCACCGAGTAAAAGAATCAGCAATGTCATAATTTACTCAGAAATAACCAAGGCCAAATTTCTATAAACAAAACTTTACCGTACAGAATATTTTCTGGGATAAAATATTGCTTAAGTAACAACATGTCTGGAACAAGGCCTTTCTTAACTTTATCATGCATGGAAAACAACACCCAATCAGCAGGACATGACTGAGTGAGGCATGTCCTTTAACAAGCACAAACAACTCCAGAGCAATGACATCACACATGACAGCTTTAGCAACGGCCAACTACTAGGCACATGCTTAGCATCAGGACACAAGCGAGGCCCCGCAGCCCCAAGTTGGGCTTTTGTCACAGGCACAAATGTGCCGCACTGCACGGAGGTGGTCCAGCACGTGGTGATTATTTTCTCAACCAGACTTTTACTTTATGAAGCCACAGATCCATTTGCATATGAAACGTAGGAACGGCTGATTCCTATGGTCACATGCAAGGCTATTTTAACTCCCACAAAGACACACTGAGGGAGAATGTGAACAACATACACACAGTGAGATTTTGTAAAAAGTGGCAGGGGCATTTTATTAAATAACATTTTAATGTAGCCTTGAAATTCAGAAGGCACAAAATGTTCAAAACTGTACACTAAAGCTACAGAAAATAGTTATTTTCACCACACAAAGTAACATTTTCATGCCAACTAGTCTTGCTTTTCTTTTCTGGCCTTTCTCTGTTGACTTTGCACTTTGAAAAACAAACTACGACTAAATGTTTTGTTGACTCTGGTTTATGTTAGCATTGCCTAGCAGAGCAATGTTAATGCTTGCTAGGTAGAGCAGCCCAGAGTAGAGCAGCCCAGCAAGACCATCTGTTGTTGGGAACAGGAAATGTATTGTCGGGAACTTTACATTGTTTTTTCCACAGGACTACAATGCTGACTACTATACACAGTAACTGGTGCTATCTGTATGTCTCAGCAGCCGCTATGCAGACTCGTGGTGGGTGGCATGGGTGGAGGAATCACCTGACACACTGGATGGTGTTTGCAGAGGTTTAATTACTTTTACTCGCAGATTTGTGGGACTATCATGCTCCAGCACCCAAACAATTATTTGCATTCAATGCTAGTGTGTCTCTAACACAACACTTAATGGCAGCAAACAGTGGTTTAAACACTGGCAACTCTTTTCTGACTGACTAATGCAGACCTGAATCCTGGCCTCCTATATTTATTTCATTCAATTGGGCCAACAGCAGGGATAAAACACATCCCCAGCATGTATAAAATATGAATGAGAAGAATGGGGGTTATCAAAAGCATAAGCTAGGCTTGTGGCACATCACAAACAAGAACAGGAGACAAGTACGCAGCACACAGTTTTTCTGCTGTTAAAAAAAACCTAACAGCTAAAGGAGAGATTTCAGCCATCAGGACTTGTGAAAAGGTTGAGTGCTTCATTAAGATTATATGAATTACAAATAAAATTCATAAACATTAAATATAAAACATAATTAAAGTGTGAGGGTGTGTGTGTGTGTGTGTGTGTGTGTGTGTGTAATGGATGTGAAAGTGAAGTATAGATAAAGAATACCCCTGTAAGTCAGGACAAGAGTGCGATTAGTCCCCCAAGCGAGGGCTCGGGTTTTTAGCTCAGAGGGCCAATTGTCTTGTGTGGTAACTGCATGGGCTGTGAGGTCATGAGCCCGGTCGTTCCTGTAACACATGCACTCGTGTGTGTGTGTGTGTGTGTGTGTGTGTGTGTGTGTGTGTGTGTAGTAGGTGAAAGGGGTATCAGAAATACCTCCTCGCACACTTCTCGGACAGCAGCAACATTGGGCTCCTCTTCTGGTTCCATCCCGCCTCCAGGAACAATCCACTTGTCTGGGTGCCGGCTGCTACTCACCAGCAACACCTAGCAAGAGAGACATGCACGTGCTGTAAGGCAGCAGCGCCGAGTTGAGACTGCAGAAGCCAGGAGAGCAGCACGCGCTACACCGAACCTACAGTCACGGAACTCCCTTGCAAGCATGCTATAAAAGCGTCCGCAGAATAACCAAAGCTACGCAGCGAGAATCAATACAAATACACATCAGCACAGAAGAGGGACAGCGCTGTCCTGCACAAAGATAACATTTTAAATACGATAATTGTGGAACAGCAAAATAACATCAAAATAGCTTTTGTACTAACAAACAATAAAAATTAATATAATTCAAAGAAAAAAAAAGTGTAGGCCTCCAACTGTCAGCACAAACTTCGAATATCTAATAAAATCTGTACTTGCTTTGATCATTTTTTTCTCCCGACAAACATCAGTAAGTGAAAATGTAGCGGGTTTTATTTACAAAAACAGCATCTGACGCAGGAATCAGTGATACTTAGAGCTTCCACAACAAACTAAACTGTGTATTTTGACACGGACTTTAACCATGGGAAGCTGGGTTTCAACGAAAAAACTGGCAAGGTTCACATACAGAAATGGAAACTCATTTTGCGGGTAGCTGGCCATCTGTCACTTGATTGTCACTTGTCATCTGAGGTGTTAATCGCCGTCAGACTCCGCGGTACGGCGGTGAATATTGCTCTCACATAACGGCTTCCAGGACTGAAAAACTACCACAAAACTCAACACTCTAATTAAAATACAAGTGCAGACATTTGCCGGCCAGACAAATCGGCGGCTCGAAACAATTGCACCGCCAGTTCCCAGCGCTTTTATGAATGCTCCATTCACTCAAACAAAAGCCATGAGACACCGAGCCTATCCCTTTATATGTCCAAAGTCAACAAACTACACGCTTTTGAGAACTGTGTGCGGATGTACGACAAACAGCAACAAATAAAGAAAATACGCTATCAGACTCTCTCTCCTGACTATTCGCGTTATTAAAGTATTTTTAGTTAAACGTGCGCCTCTTCCATCCCACGAAACCCCGGGGCGCAATGTGTTCCCCGTCCCCACGTTTGATGTCGCTCCAGGTAAAATTGCTGACAAGCAATGAGTCGTCATGTCTGCCACCACGAGTGTCTACTTTATATATCCTAACCAGGTACATCCAGTCGCCCACCTAAGCCCCACCTGAGGCCCTCTCCCTCACCCTCGGCCTTACCTCCTCTTCACTTTCGCTCCTGAAGCACAGACAGGCGGCTCTCTTCTTGTAGCCATCCCCGTCGTAGGTCCGTGTCTGGTTGGATTTAAGCTTCATCATTTCGGGGTTCCAGGGGACTGAAAGTTAAGCAAAAAACCTACTGGAAACGCCGCAGCTTTCGACGTAGACCCCACCTAAGGACACCCCCGATTGTTATTAACAAAAATAACTTCTCCTCCGCTTCATTTTCACGACCCAGGGCGCATCTCCTGCATGGACGCCATTATTGAAAGTGCTACGTAAATCGCGTACTACTACACCTAATTCAGCCGGCAACGTCAAACGTGTTGGCGAGTTTGTCTTTGTGAATATGTCCTCTCTTGCTGCGAACAAACGAAGCAACGCAACAAGATCTACGGTGATGACGTCCGTTACGCAATATGCGCTAGCTCTGTGTAAAGTACCTTTACTTACCAGTTTCAGTCATGGATATCGACCCTGTCATCCTTAAGTAATCTAACTTTATATAATGTACGTTGACATTTTGGATTCCAGTTCGCGTTTGACTTGCAGATTTGATTTACAGCTTATGCAACACATTATTAGAAACGCTTTACATTTGTCAGCAAAAAAGAAAGCTTATACTCGAAACATTACTCCCAATCCAGTCAACCAATATGGTAAAAGGTTAACGTTATACCAAATATATAGACTAGTATATGCACTGAAAAGACAAATCAGGAAGTAATTTAAAACGATTTAAATAACCGTTGGAAGACAAAAAAAATCCTGACATACACATTACCGTAACTAACATTGTATGTGCCATTACGAAAAATACAGTTAATAAATTAATAATCTACAATTTTCAGTTTGTCGAGTAAATTATTTTTAGGGGATATGGGTAAGATACAACTGGGGGAAATAATATTCCCGAAATATGTGTATTGCAGTAAAGGTTAATAAGTAATAAAATAAGACAGGTTAAGAAAAAATATATAAATTGATGTATTTTCTTGTTTAATTAGTTCCCAAATACAAACTGTTTACAGTATCGTGTGTGTGTGTGTGTGTGTGTTTGTTTACGATAGCACGTACGGTAATTTGTTAGTATTATTCGGTTTCTTGGGATTTAATTGTTTTAATATGATGGTTAGACTTAATATTACGTATATGACAAGGACAAACTGAATTGCGTTTTCTGGAATGATTTTCAGCAAGCTTTATAAAAAGAATTTTTCTAACTCAAAACAAGAAATCACACTTTTGCATAATGTATTTTAAGGAATTTGCTTAAGCATTTTAATCATTTTATCCATTTGTGTCATTAACTGAAATGACCCGTTTCCAAAGAAAAAACTCAATTGTTTAAGTCGCTAATAACGGGTAAATATTTCTGGTTCAATGCCAGCAACACTGTAACGTACAAAGCTAAGACTTGTCTGCAGTTTGGCAGCAAAGTCTGATTACCGTCTGAGAAATAGCGCCTACCAGCTAAAAACTAGAAAAATTATATATAAAAATGATAAACAAAATTTCATAGTACCCTTCAATGTTCGACAGATAACATTTTCAATTTCTTGCACACGGAGGCGCTGATAACCTTTATTTCAGAATAGATTAAACAAATGGGGATATAGCCGTTACACTTAACACCCGTAATATTGAACTGCAAAAGCTCAATAGACGTGAGTGGATACAAGCATATGCAACTTACACGACATCATGAATAGGTATTATTAACCTAAACTACCGCATATGTTTTCGCGATGTTTGTTTTACTGTTCTTTAAAATTTTTTATATTGATATTCAGGTAAGCATACAGTAGATGAGGCTGGATCATTTAGATTATACTGATAATGCTAATCACCGAAAATGACAAATGCGTTTGGATTATATAACGTTGGAAGTGTAATGACGATAATTCATTAGCTCGTATATAGATAATAGAAATTAAAATAAATATATCGTTGCAAGGACAAATGTTTTTAAAAGACAAAATATTTTTTAAAAGGTTCTAACAAAATTAAGTTTTAAATGCAGGCAAATCTCCAGATTTGCATTTCATGTGGAATAAAACCTTAATGCAGTGCCTTAATGGAAGTGGCTGTTGAATGGTTAAACTATGCCAGAACAAATCGCTCGCACGTGACTCGCCTTTCTCAGAATTTTCCTGGAAAGTGGTGCGCTGCTGTATACACGGAATTGTTGTAAAATTAGGAGCACATAAAGACCGATTTGACAAGCCGGTACGTATGAGGCATGGAACACGGCAAACAGCATTTTTGAAGCCATAATTAATTTTTTTTTATTTGCATCAAAACACGTTTAAAACGACTAGAAAGTTTTCAGATATTATAACTGAAGTTTACGCGTAAGATGTTTAGAAAATACCTTTAAAACTTTAAACCAGAGCTGGTTTTACAAATGAACTATCTGGACTTCTGTGCAAGGAATCTGATCGTTTAAAGTGTTCTTTCGGTCAACGTGGTTGTTCTGTTTTATATGCGTTTATTGAAAAGATACCAGCAGTGCAGCTGAAAACTTTAAACACAACTGGTTTGTTCTCTATAAATTGTTAGTTGTTAATGTTTTGGCATCATCGGACACGCGGATTCAAATAAAAATTCACTGGTATTCGAGTGGGACGTATGGACCTGTGGGTGCAACTGGAAAAGACTAGTTCATAGTTCCGGCTGCTTAAATTAAATGCTTTGACAAGACAGCGAAGAGAAAGAGGTGAGTACTTTTTTACTTGTACAAATAAGCACTCGGAGGTACTGATTTATTGGTACTTTGTATGGCAGAAACCACTGCCGTGACTGCAATCGTTTTCTGTAAAGTCTGAGTATGGGAGGATTAAGTGTAATGTGAACCTTATTAGGTTATTCCAGATATGTAAGGGTTTTTGTTAGAAAAAGTTATAGTAGTAAAGATGTAGCCGACAGTTTTAAGCTTGGTCATTGAAGAACAAGAGCATCGTAAAGGACAGAGGGTAAAATATGAATATTAGTCAAAACACTTATAGCCTGTTTGTCTTCATGCCAGATTTATGATAATTAGCGAAAAGACTATAGATCGTTAAGTTCACATAAAAAAATCAATGTTGGATCTTTAAAAAATGTACAATTCTTTAATTTTAATTTTGGCGATATTTTGATGGCACTACATAACTTTTTTTTAAAACATTTGAATATTTATCCACGACGCTTAAAAAAACTTGCACAGAGTGCTTTTGAAAACATTAGAATGTTTTTGGAGGCTTAAAGATATTTGACTATAAAATGTAAATTTACATTTGTCTACTGCATAAAACATCCAAATTGCGATTAAAGTTTTCAGGAATTCAAAATCGCACATTTCACAATACGTATATAGCATTCTTTTTACCCCCAAGTTTTTACTCAAATATGTTTTTGTTTCACTTTTTGGATAAAAAGTGTCCACATTAATCTTGAGGATAGCTTCGAGACTCTTGTAACACATTAAAATGCATATAGAAGTCAGTGTGCCTGTGTTGAGAGTAACAATGCACTTACACAGTAAAAGGATAAGAATGACATTGGAACAGGAGCAGGTCGATTAATTGACCTGGTGTTTGCAGATTTTGGATGGGGCACACACGCTCTCTCTCTCCGACCTCTGAGACACGAACACGGCAGACGAAAGGCGGCTCGAGATCTGTCCCAGACACGTCCGCGCTCCGGGGGAACAAACCCATCGACAGCGCTGTGGAAACGAGTCGCATGAGCGTCCCCAGCCTCGTTCTCGAGAAATCCATTGGCCCTGTCCGGCCCAAAGACCCTGGTCTGGAGTTAGCCAGGGGTGCGAGCACGGCCGATGCTGTTCAGGTTAATGGTACGATGACTCACCTCCAGCAGTCAGGTTAGTAGTAGCGCCTGTTACTTGTATATTCGAAGGCATTGCGATAAAAACAGGCAAGGCGGACAATTGCCTGGGGCCCCAAGATAGGAGGGAGCTTTTGAGGGCAGTCGATTGCATAGTGCATATTGCAACGATAAATCTGCAGAAATTCCCTTGAAGCATTTTGCCTAGGGCAGGGGTCTGCAACCTTCTGTATGAAAAGAGCCCACAAGAGCCAGTTTTTGGTCCCCCTCCCATTACAGGGAATGCTACTGCAGAGGGGTGGGAAGAGCTTCCGGTTGCCAACCCCTGGACTCGGGCCTCCACAGTCTCTAGAATCATCCCCGTACATTAGTAGTTGTCAGGCCAAGTCCATGTGTTTTGCTGTTTTGTGTTCGCATCTTGTGTTATGCTTGCTGTTGTGTTGGTTTTTTTTTTTATTTTAATTTTAATTTTATTTTTATTTATTTATTTATTTGAATACATTTCAAATAGGTTATGGTATGCATCGGCATTGTTTAATCGATGCATCGGGGGAACATTAAGTTGCCTTTAAAAAGAGGCTGAAGTACAACAAGCTGCTGACTTAATTGCAACTGTGGAAAATTCAGAAAATTCTGTAATGATAGTGCAGGAGGCCGACTGTGTGGTCCTGTTGATTGTGGCTGAGTGGGGCACGGCCTTGTGCAGTTCATGGGTCAGAAGATATGACTGTCAGCTAGTAAATGGAAGTGCACCTCTTCTTGTATAAAAACTTTAAAGGGGACACAGATAGAAGAGGAGGCCATTTAGTCTAATGCCTAATTCTGCTCTCGTATTACGCAGGCTGGTACTGGGGCTCCATTACAGCGTCTCAGGCCAAGCAGGTGCTCAGCGATGCACTGGAGGGCACCTTTCTGCTGCGCGACAGCTCCAGCCCTGCTTACTGGCTCACGCTGTCAGTAAAGACGAGCTTGGGACCCACGCACTTGCGCATCCAGCACTCGGGCGGCCTGTTTGGGTTTGACTCGCTGGATGCGGCGCGGCCACGCCTGCGGCAGTTTGTTGGCGCAGTGGAACTAGTGCAGCACTATGCCCTGACGTGCCAGCGCCAGGCCGCTGGCCAGAGGAATGATGGCGTGGAGGAGGGGAAGGACAAGGAGGAGGAGCGTTCTTCTCCCATTGGCAGCACTTCCCAGGAAGCCAGCCTCCCATTGAAACTGTCACGGCCGCTTTACTGGACTGCCCCCAGCCTCCAGCACCTCTGCAGGATCACCATCAACCAGCATTCGCGATGCCACCTAAACCTGCCTCTGCCATCCAGACTGAAGGACTACCTACAGGGATACCCCTTTGTCTTATAGTATGCCAAGGGAAGGGACCCCTTAAAGCAGCCATTAAATTAATGAGGGGGGTACCATCCAAAGGATGTATTAATACTATGTGTAACAGTAATTGGTTTTTTTTTTGTGTGTGTGTGTGTGTGTGTGTGTGTGTGTGTGTGTGAATATGTACTGTGCTCATTTGAATTGACTGTTATATGCTTTAACGGTTTTACTTATGGAAAAATAAGATCATTTACCATTCCAGGTAAAATGTTTGCATTTAAGCAGCTGAATAAATGACATGCATTGTTTGGATGAAAGTCTTGGGCAGGAGTTTTAAAGTCAAATACATACTTAACTGGTGATCAGTTTGTAAGTGTTGAAAACCTTGTGTATGAACTTTTGGTCTGTTGTAAATATAGGAAATTTTACTGTTAATTATAGTCAGCTGTAAGTAATTCCCAAGGGTATATGACAAGGCATCTTGAAAATGGCAGATGTGCTCTTGTGGTCCTGGACATGTACCTATCAGGAGGTTACCTGAACCCAGTATCATGACTGAGGTTTACTTATGAATGAGCCAGTTTGGCTACCATGTATCCTTAAACACAGACCAGAAGGTTTTTGACTTGACACAGGCTTGATAGGTCAGTGGCCCATTCTTGCCTTTACTTGTTTTATCTGTACTGCTCCAAGCTCGAATGCTTGAAACTGAGTATTGCGCAGTAAAGGTTTCGTTGTTTTCCCCTGACATTTAACAAGCCCTGAGGGCAGATACATAGTGTTCCAGATGTGGATTCTTGATTGCAAAACAGTGCACGGTTACTGGATGCGATGGGATAAAACTGAACCGGTTAACTTGCCAAATTAGCCCTCAGGGGCGAGGTGTCCCGCAATGTGCTTAACATGTGTAGTATAGAACGTGGTAACAAATTTGTTGCACATCACCATTGAGGGTTTCACCCCTGTTGACGCTGCAAAGACTCTGCTGCAGCTTTTGGCTGTGGTAGTTTCAATTTTATTATTTTTCTCCTCTGGTTTCACCTAGATTTACGATACTTTATGGTTCTGTATAGCCTTGTTTCGCTACTCTTCCTCAGGCTTGAAAAGTGTGCGTGCAGTGTGTTTTCAGTTCTTACCGCTCCTTGTGGACCGTGTAAAGGTAACACTGTAGACACAGGGGTCTGTTCCTTAGCTGACCTGAAAAACATTTAAGGACAGCTGGCTCCCATCTTCGGTAATGGGAACGTGAGGTGGAGATAACTGGAATAGAAGTCTAACAAATGAAGTGTTTCTGGGAACAGTGTATATGTGGTTTACTTGTTAACAGAGTTCCGAGTTAATGCTATAACACGGAACATCTCAAGTCTACATGGAATTACAACTTGAGTACAATGTTAATAGTGGCTTTTGTGTTTGGCTGAAGTTGTATTAAAACACAACTGCTTCTAGACAGTGTTTCTGAGTTCTGAAATAAAATTTTATAAAGAAGGTTGTAATTTCTTTAATTTGATATACAAGGCACTTCATTTACTTTTTTTTTTTGTTACAAATGTTAGTGACAGTTTGGTTTGCAATTGACGATCACGTTGGCTCGTTTTATCATATTTATAAAACGGAGTCCTCTAACAAAATTCAGTGAGATATAATGAATTTGGAGCCTGTTTATTGTAAAAGCTGTTATATGTTTATAACAGTGGACAATATTTCTGGATTGTATAACGCTGAAATAATTAATTTGGTCATTTTTGAAATGTGAACATAGACCAAAATCGTGTTGGTGTAAGTAGGTTATATGAATTTGATATGAATTTGCTGCCTTCAAAACATTAATGTTTAAGGTGTATTTTTGACATTTCGCATAAATACATTATCGGTGATGCGAAACTTAAATTGTTTACCGTGCCAATTTAGCTGCATGACTACGAAAAAACCTCCCATTACAGTGTTATGTTATTGATTTCATAATGGTAAACTACTTGGGACAAAATTCAAAAGCTGCCTAAAGTACATACACAACATTTGTACAGAGTGTTAACCTACGTTTATGATGTAGTATTTGTGTTTGTATTATGATAAAATACAAATACGACAGCAGCTATTTTCTTTTTTAAATTCCAGATTACTCTCGTATGCCACGTTAAGTCCGTTTTCCTCAATTTTTGTGACCCTTTAACGGCCCTAGCACCACCTGCTCAAACTGTCTGAAATTAACACTGAAGTGCTGGTGTGTGAAGGACAGCATGTCTCTTGACCACCAAAACTTTGGCACTGGACAGACAACAGTATGTTGGCTTTGCAGCGTCTTCTTGGCTTCAGATGTCCTGAGCAGCCAATCATAGTGGGACAGTCACAGCCCTTTCTAGGAAAAGGATGTCATTAAACCAGAAAAGGCGTCTGCTCTTTAAAAGAACCACGGGACTTCGGTTATAGGTAGCCCCCCCCCCCTCCCCTTCCTGGAAGAGTGGAGAAGTCATCCGAGGGGAGTCTCTCTACCACACCCCCTCCCCACCCTGCAGTTCAGCCTTGATGTGTCTTTGTTATGGCCCTGCCTGGGGTTGTTGAAGAGGGTGTGTTTAGTACAGAGAAATCTAACACAGTGTGATAAGCTCCACCCAGTGACTGCTCAGGGCTGTCTTCTAAGGTGAACGATTGAACTTTCTCAGAGCTATCTGCCTTTTAAGAAGTATGAGCAAGTTATGCATTGACCCAGTTCACAAAAGTAGAATCTTTTCAGAGAAGTCTTATAACTAGAACTGAGAACTAATTAATGCATGCCATATCTACAGTATGTCCGGCATTTACAGATGTTCCTTATCAAGAACAGAACACAGGGCAAACATATTATAGGTTATGACAGATGTTCCTTATCAAGCCATGAGATGTTATATTATTGCGCTTTATCACTGAAAGGGCTGTTGTTGTTTTTGTAAGAACGACTGCAAAGATACGCAAATCTTATTTTACAATAACATAACTAAAGACAGTACTAAAAAAGCTGATAATTTTGTAAACTAGTCTCTGCTATTAAGCTATGATGTAAGAAATGCTTTTAAGGTTAGCTAGATCAGGTACCTTCATAAAATTACATGTCATTCTGTTCACAAATCAGCAGCAGTGCTGGAATCTGCTATCTGCTACTCAAGGGGACAGCATATGTTGTGGAAGACAACATGAAACCTACCTGTTTATATATCTGGAGTGTAAAACCTGACTGAAGGGTGTGAGTGAATACTCATTTACAAATAGATGCTAAATGTAAACCTGTAGTGTTTTGTGGACAATATACGTCTCGTTTCTGATTATGAAGTCTGCTTTTGGTATTATTTATTTTTCTTATCACTGTTTCATAAATATATAAAGTAATAGCAAAGTCCATTAGCTTGTCAAAAAAAACAGTTCTGAGACAGTACCAAGACAGCTTAATATTTCTCTACACAGTAATATTTTCATGATCTCATTCCTGCAACGATCCTGTTAATGTTGACAGTTTGCAAAAAGCTGAAGAGAAAATGCAGCACAATATTTTAAAAGCAAATGTTAATATCAAAAAGTAATAACATCAAACAGTGACTGGAAAGTCTTACAAACCAACTTCCTATAAAGATACACACCTATACAATATTCTCAGGGTGAAATGGCCCTAACTAACAAGCTGATATGTAGGTGGTACACCTCCTGTACACACACACACACACGCACACACCGTATGTGCGTACATAACACACATAAACACACAATAAACATGGAGAGGAAGAGAAATGCAAGGAATAAGTAGGATGTATAAATGTGGTCCTGTGTGAGCAGTGTAAAACAATGATGAATACAATACACAACCATCCTGTTTGTTTTAAAAACTAATTTTCACCTTTTGTGAGGAGGTGACCCATTTTCAGCAACAATAATATTTTTGGATGAAGCATGACGCAGTGCAGGAGAGGGAGGTGTGGCCAAAATCCCAGACTCCTTCACTCTGTTCTTGGAAAGAAGCTTCCTGGAGGGTGGTGTAAATTCACCCACCCCATCCAGTTCGGCAGCCTGGAGTGCACAAAGCAAAAAGACAGAGGGAGCAGATGTAGGAAGAAGAAAGGGGACATTTGCAAATGACAGATAGGTTCTGAACCTTCACACCATCATCCTCATGAAACATTTTTCTTGTACTCATTATGTCTGTAATGGCTGAGTAAAGTAATTTAATTTCCTTGTTTGCAGCTAAAAATCTGATGAATGAAAAGTTTAACTCGTGACATTCAGCTGTGCTAAACATACCAGCAGTAATGCATTCATTTTAAATGCTTTTTTGTATGTTTTATACAGCGAACATTATTCAACTAACGTCAAATGAAATATACCAAATACATTTTGCTTTTAAACTTGCCAAAATGTAGCAGTCAACATTTGGCTGCCCCCTGTCAGAGGATTGCCTTAGCAGATCAGATGACATCTTGTTAACGATCCGCATATCAACTCGGTGTAGTTCTTTACACCAGATGCCCTTTCTGACATAACCCTCACAATTCATTTGGGCTTTGGATCAACACTGGACAGGCACTGAGATTTAAATCCCTGACCTCAAAGACACAAAGCAGTGATAGTAACCACTTAGCCACCACACTACATTTGAACTTACTGAAATTATTTCAGAAAATGTTTATCAGCTGCCTTAACCAGCCAGCAATATGAGAAATATTTTGAGACAGTTTTATGAAATGGGTACATTTATGTCGCCATTAGAATTACAGTATTTAAACACATTTTACATCCCTGAGATTTTTTCCTTCATCCCATTCCTCATAACTAGAGCCATGTACATGGGGTGGTGGGGGGGGACAACCAGTTATAATTATATACAATTATTATTATTACGAGTATATAATTAATTTTTGTGTAATATTATACATAATAAGTGCTGTTATTAAACAAAAATTGAAAAAAATAAAGTTTTATGTTTTAATATCAAGTCAGGATCGTTTATGAAACAGAACGTAAGTCCTGAATCTATAAGATATTCACCATCATCAAGCCAGAACTGCATTATTAAATTTTAATCATCCACATTATTTTTATTTACCATATGGAATGGTTTTTCTTAGGATACCTTAACCACCTTGTGAACTGCAGGCTGAAATCATGTTCTACCCTTGTGTTCATGTGTGTTATGTGCATCTATCGGCATGTCTTTCCTGTGCCTAGAACTCTGGTTTCTGCTTACTTTCCAAAAACCTGACACTAAGAGGAGTACATTACGGTTACCCTGACGGTTGCTGGACCGTGTTATACAAGGTGTAAAGCATACCCTGCACTACCCAGAACATCTCGGGGGCCACTGCAGCCCTGACCGAATATGCGACTGCTACCTATAAATGAATAGCTGCAATCTAGAACACAATCACTTCAAACACAACTCAATTACCATAGCAACAAGGACATGTGACTAGAGAATATGAAGGAGTGAGACCTTAACATTTACATGAATAGGATGAAAAAAATGCCTGTTTCTCTTCCTATCCATGGTGTTTGTCCAGGCTTGCCAGTTCACATCACACAGGTAAGCCTAATAACTAACAACTGGGCTAACAGACAGTTAAGATGTATGTGTGTAGGCTAATCTGCAAAGTAGAGCATAATCCTGTTACAGGAGTTTCACAGGAATCTCAGATTTCATTATGTTTTGCAGGTGGTATACCGTATGTACCCTGGGGCTGGACCGCAAAAAAATAAAGTGAGACAATTTTTTCTATAAAGGTTACACTGGCAATACTCACTGTTATAATTAAATTAAATATTTTAAAATGTAAATTTTTGGGCATTCAGGTTTGCTCAATTTTCGCAAACGACAAAAATAAATATAAAACTTTTATTTTCTGTTTCCTGTTTTCATGTATTTCTTGTTTTCACCAAATGACTTTTTTTCCAACTTTTTTCAATTTGTTATTATTATTTATTTTATTTAATTTTTAATTTTTTGCTAAATTCTTATCATAATCCCTTTTAATTATCCCTAATAATTAATTTATGCCATTCTTCTTATCAGTTTGAGCTACAGAGAGTTCTGAATAGGAAAACTTTATTTATAACCCTCTTATCCTTGCATTATCTGTACAATACTGCAATCACAGTGCCTACACAACACTGGCACCCTAAGACACATATATTTCTTTTCTTACAATTTTCTAGGGCATTTGGGAGTATTGAAGCAACATATTAACAGGTGTGATAAAGGTGGATGTAAGTCTACACTGGAACAATGTAAAATTGTGCCATTTGGCTCTTATTCAATCCTTTCGTTGCATTTCCCAAGAGAAGTTGCAGCCGTTTCAGCACATTTCCAAGAGAAGCTCTTAGTCCATTTCAGCGTATTCCTTTAAAATGAATGAACCTTCCTGGTCATTCAGCACCTCTAAGTAATAACGCTGTTTTAGGCAAGCTTGCTGCTTTTCTGTTTATACTTTTCATACCAAACATTGCTGAGAGTTAAAACCATAGAGCCTGGTCTGTCCACTTACTGACAGCTGATGTAATTCATGTGACCTCTGCGTTCTGTGAGCACCACACACAAGAGCAGAGTACAACTACACACAGCTAAATGGTGACCATTATGTAAGCAAAAGGTTATAGATTGGGGCAGGAGGTGACAGAGATTCCATTCTGCAAGCAGGTGTATTTCATGGGAATGCTCCTGCTATATCTCAAATAATGGAACATTCCCCATGTTCTGTCTGACTGACTGTTGGTTACACTTGTACCAAAGATGATCTCTATGCATTTCAGGTCTGTTGTCTAAAACAGTGAAAACAATAGTGTAGTTAAAAGTATATATATTCCATAAGAGGAAAGAGGGTGGCACAGTGGTGTGGAGGTTAGTACCGTCGCCTTACACCTCTGGGCTGTGCACTCGATTCCTGCCTTGGGTCTGTATGCATGGAGCTTGCATGTTCTCCCCATGCTTGGTGGGTTTTCCCTGGTCTCCTCCAACAATCCAAAGACATGCAGGTTAGTTTGATTGGCATTTGCAAATTGTCTGTAGTGTGTGTTTGTGCATGTATCCCAGGGTATCTCCTGCCCTGTGCCTCCTGGGATGGACTCCACACTTCCTGTGACCTTGAATTGGATAAGGTAGTAAACCAAATGGATGGATAGAGAGAAATGGACATTGATCACATATCAGATGGATGCAATCTATTGGGCCATTAAAAGAAATGGTAAATAAGCCCTTTTGTCTACCTGCAGATGTGCTATAATGTAATACTGGACATTATATTTCCCTCTAAAAACATTTCTGGTTCTTTGTATATATCTTTTACACTATGAAACACACTTCTACTGAAGTGTAACTTTTGATGGATGGACCCATTGCCCAGTTGTTCCAGTGTTCAAACTCCATAATAACAAATGGGCTGACAGAATCAGTGATGTCATGGAACATCAGTGTTCTGGGGTTGGCTAGATAGGTAGACCCTACCTATAATATTGATTATTTTCTGCTTTTAAATACCTCAGGACAAGAATAAGGCAAATGGTTCTAAACCTGACATCTGGTCAACACAATGGCCGGGATAGTGTACTGAACTCACTGTTATACTCATCAAATCATTTGTTCACACTCCTAGCAAAATGTCAAGGGGTATTATCCTGCTGGAACCAACCTGTGGTATCAGGGAAAACAATTATCTTGAAAGGGTGGACCTGGATCACCAGGAAGAACGAATAGCCTGTAGTGTTCAGGTTGTGGTCCAGAGGGATGAGCGCTCCAAATAATTCCCAGAAAAATATTCCCCACACCAATACACTACCACTGCCTGTCTGTGTCCACTGAACCACCATGTTGGAGTCATGCCTTTTGGCCATTCCCTGCCACACTCTCCATTGACCATCCACTGGGACAGCTGAAAGCATGATTAATCAGAAACAGCAATCCTCTTCCAGTCTTCAACAGTCCAGGGCCTCCATTCAGAGACAAATCCACTGCATAATTTGTGGTGTCTGCCCATAAGCGTGGATGTCTACTCCGAAGGCAATTATGGAGCAGGGTTTGTTAGACAGTGGCCCCAGATACAGCCCTAGCTGTTCTTTGATTAAGCTTCTTGATCAGTTGTTGCATAACAACAGAGGCAGGTTAACTATCAACAGCTGGGCCACAATATTCAAGTTAGGATAACTATGTGAACAGCCCACAATATCAGCTGTTTCCATTATGCTTCCACCCTTCAGCTGATAGCCATCATTTATACCTTTTTATCTTCCATTAGATGATATCCTTCCCTCATTTTGGCTTACAATTACTTCTGGTCATCACGCTCCTGTCCCTTTACATTTTTACCTTTACATGTGTGTAATTTGATTGCTAGGAGGTGCCAATTATCTAAGTATTTCTACCAGAGGGGGGTGGTCATAATGTTTTGACTGGACAGTGTATATACACAAACAAATATTCTAACATGGCAGAATATTGTGGGTCGGCTATTGGTTGCTTTTTCACACACTTTTAGGTGTTCCCTTAACATCTACAACTGCGTGCTCCAAGATACTGTATTAACAGTATCTATGTGAGCAGAAATTACTGGACAACAGGTCCCTGTGCTCAGGAGATTAACATCCTACATGTTGCCCTGTGAAGCTAAAGGATGTTTATCTTCTGAGTACAGGGTTACTATAGATACAATCCCACCTGATCTCCGTTTGCTTCTTGTCTATTGTGATAATAGGCCACGCCCTCTCCTTTCTCCCAACCTTCTGGCTGCAGCTAAACATTCTGCGTGTCTCCCTCTCTCCAGAGAGGTGGAGAGTCAGCCCTGTCTCTGGGCTGCTAAACACTTACCGACCACTGTTTACCTACTGTCTCTGTTCTGCCCCCTACCTCTAACCTTTCCATGAGAAGAGTTCCTAGTAATTACCTGCCTCCCGGCATGTTCTAACGGTCCCTGGCACTCGCTACCCATTTTGTAGCCTCGAACGTAATTTCCTGCAAACCAACTGCCAAAGTGACAGTGAAGCATTTGTTTGCTCCGAGTGCGCATTTGCTGCGCTCACGGAGGTGGGTGGGGGGCGGGGGGAGGTGGCAGTGATGGGACATTGGGGTGGCATTGCAGACGGGGGAGGGAGGGGCTTGCAAATGGAATTGAAATTCTAGGCAGTTTTTTTCCTGGAAAGAAAAAAAGGGCTAAAGTATGGATCCTGTGTGGCATGTGCTGCGTTGCCAGCAGCTTTGTGTCTAGCAATACCAAGCTGTGCCCACCGGCCCCCTCTCCCAGCACACTCAGCAATTAGAATTAAAATTAATACGTTTACCTTCGCTTTGTTTGTGCATAAAGCTGGAATAACTGTTTAATACAGTACTAAAGGTGCTCATGAAAATTGTGGGAATATAATGGATTAATATGACAAAAATTAAAATATGGAGATCACAAAAAGCACAACTTGTGCCCTAACAAAATGTTTTTGTTAGTTTAAAATGTTGTGGACTGTCATCAATAGTAATATGAATCTTTATTTACATTTTCTGTATATACAGAGTGTATAAACACACTATATATTGGATCCTTGTAGATATATAAAGATACACACATCCCAGGAGAAAATGAGCATGACATGCAAATCTCCAAATGGCTGGCCTGTCTTGTGTTACCAATGTGCAAACTTCTGGTTTCACTTATTATTAATATTACATGTACAATAAATAAATTATTACTACATTTAAATCAAAGTGGTTCCCAAGCTAGATTAATGACTTTAGCTACAATATACTAATGTGTTGTTATTTCATCTCTTAAAAATCCTCATTTACATTTGCTGACAGTTGTAAGAAGCTATACATGTGATGTTGGCTGCAGCGAGACGTTTTAGACTCTATGAAATATTGACATGTTATGATATGTTCTAATTGTTGAGGGCATCTATAAGTCACAGATCCTTGGAATCATTTTAGGTTTTCACCCCTCTAAAGCACCCTTGTTTATTACTCAGTGTTTTCAAATAAGGACTTAATTTTAGGTGCAGTTCTGTGCACATGTAAAAAAAAATATCAAAGCATAAAAGAAACATTTCGCATGTTCACACTTTCATAACTGCATTTTTATTACAGATTCTGCTAATAAAAAGTATACCTGCGAAAAAAGAAAGTCACTACTGTCTCCAGTATGAAACTGAGCTATAATGCACCCATAGACATACTGCAGATAACACTGGCTTCTGTTTCATAAGCATCCCTGCTGCCCTGTAGAACAAGACTGCAACAGTGGGAGCTGCCCATCCACCTTAAAAGACCACATACTTGGTCCTTTTAAGCAGCACCCAGGGAACGTGCCCTGCCTGCCCCACACTAGGCACGCCTCTGCTCCCATCATAAACATTCATGATTTTCACCCTTCCAGGAAAGTAACTTCTGCAGATGTTGTTAAGAATACCAGTGTTTGAAAGTCTTGCTGGTCCTTGAGGCGTCACTCATCTTTCTTAAAGTCCAGCATCAGCTCCCGCTGCTGTAAATGGGAAGGCGGCAGGCCTGGCTCACTTCTTCCAATTCGTCTAACTTCTGCGTGGATATCCAAAACTTCATTAAACACTGAAATATTGTGCTTGAATACATCTTTCCAGTCAAAATCTAAATTGATCAAACTAATCTTAAATGCTGTCGGGTTTACTTATAATGATTTTAAGTGTCATAAGCACAAATGAGTGGATAATCTAACAGCACAGAATTATATTATCACAATGTTCAGTAACAATGTTATGAAGACAATTACTGTGATTTTTTACTTGTTTCCAGCAGCACTCTGTGATGTGAACTCGCTCTTCAGGCACAATGCAATACCCCAGTTTCACCAATGTGAAAATATCACATCTGTACTGTGGATTTGAGTGTTTGTCACATACAGGATTAGCATGTGGGTGCAGTGCTTTACACTGGCCTAATCAAGGATTACAAAAACTCTCAAGACATGATGCCAGTTAGTGGGAATTGCTGTGAAAACAGAACACTGATAAATGCTTATTAATTCCAATTAACCCAAGACTTAAGAGTTAAGCGTTAATATCTCTCTCTTCAGCACTTACTTGCTGTGGGCATTGGAAATTTTTCTTTTTCTTTCTGAAACCCCAAAAGGAAGTGCAGAATCTGTGAAACGTATGAGGTATGTTCATGGCAGTACCAGTAAAATATTCATACGGTAAATTCCAACAAAAAAGTCTGATGCCAGTATGGTGTCAAATGTTTGTACAATTTCAGCCGTACATGTAAAATGATATTTAAACACACGTGTAAATATTTTTGGTACACCTAAGACTACTCACACACGATAATCGTGACCATACATGATGATGCGTGTGCTGGGAAGACGCGTGGTGGTGTTCTACAGATTAGACAATTACTCAGAATCAGTGCAGCAACTGGTTTTCATTTCATATTTTTATTAGGCGTGGTTTAGTTGAGTCATTTTAGATGCATGATTAGTGCAGACATAGCAGTAGCTGTTCTCTGTGGGACACTTTAAAGATAAAAGACAAAAAAACTGCTGTTTAAAATAAGTAGTAAGTCAGGATATGACCAAATTAAGATAATGCCCCTGCCTCAGTGAAAAATTTTTGAATGCTTACTGGGTAGTTTCAGACAGGAACTGAGACCGTTGAGGTCTATGTATGAAAGTATTTATCGAAAGAGATGTGCAATATACCTGACAACCAAAGCCAAGAAGAAGACTAAACCGATGCCACAGAATCATAACTGAGGAACTTGGAGATCATGAGTGAAAACCCAGGCCGTAAGAAGGAAACACAAACCAGGTACAGCAAAACAAATGCCAAGAGGCAACACCAATGTGACTTCAATACCAGACAAAGGAAAACGTGAGAACACCAAACCTAAATAGTGAAAAAACAGGACATAAAGAACTGGTGAACACACAAAGCAAAGGGAACAAGAAATTAGACAAAGAAATGAAAGGCTGTGACCACACCAGCACAACTCAGACACATACCATGCGGGGCACATTCTTATTAATGTTACTGGGTCTGGACTGGTCACTGTGCTGGATTGCTCGCTGGACCTAGGTCAGTTGCTGACATTGCAGCCTAGCACCGTTTGATGAGCTGGCACAGGATTGTTCGCTGGACCTAGGTCAGTTGCTGACATTGCAGCCTAGCACCGCTTGATGAGTTGGCACTGGATACATTTGAATGCCACAAGTAAAAATAAATTTTTAAAAAACAAATTCATCTGCTTAACCACCTTATACCTATATGTCTGCTTCCCAAAGACACCCATCCCCGAAAGATTCAGGGTACACAAAAGGCACATGGTGGGTTGCAGTGGCCTGGTCTTATGATCCAAATCCACCAGAAGCAGAAGTTGTCTTTTCATCCTGCTCACCCCATTCTTCGCATAAACTATAATAATAAGCTTGGTGCTGCATGGATTTTCAAAACAATGCTAATCTGCAACACTGGCCAAGATGTCACAGACCATAATTGCATGTCCTTTTCTCTCTCTGAAGAAATGCATCTGTCATCTCGTATGAAAACAGCCGTCCTTCTCCTCTGTAGACTGAAACGTTCTCACAAGCATTGTTGTGTTTTTGTCGGTTCTTGCACTCCCTGTCACTAACAATCACCTGGTCACTTGTGCTAGAGGACTTTCCCACTCCTTACATGCTTTTTGATTTGCTGCAGATAGTTTTCAAATAGACAACATGAAATGTCAGTCAAGGAGCAGTTGAAGCGGCTGACATCTTCACGAAGATGAATTAGACCATGTACATTGTACACAGAAAAACGCTTTCCATGCAAGTCAGCACAGCGGTAGACGAGGTGTGACATGAACTCATGGGCATATGGGAAGTAAGCATTTTGAGTTTTCTCAGTAGAGTCCAGCATTACTGACATAGCTTCTGTCAAGGACAGGAAATGACAAATATCTTTCAGCTGACAGCACATGTTTAAGTACAACGAGTTTTGTGTATTAGAAAAACTGGTGAAATTCTGTGGCTTTCCAGCTGTCTAGTTTGTGTAGACCTTGGGGTTGCTGAGCAAAATCACTTGATGTCTTCCCTCTCAATCCGTTGAGTCAGTGTTATTTCTGCCTTTTGCCTTATAATTAAATGGCAAAGTGATGGGCCCAGACTCAGGAATATTAGTATGCGTCTAACTGCTCCAAGCACGACTATGTGCATGTAATCTAAGACAAATGAGGCAAACCGCCTCTGTTTTCTCATTGTGAAACTGTGTCTCTCAGGTTTTTGAATGAGGTAGTCAGTCACCTGAGACTCACATAGTACCCACTAGATATTGTTCCTACTCATGATTTTAAAGAGGTTTTTGATACAACTGGGTCTGGTATTTTAGTTTTTGTAAACACTTATGTCATGGTCCATTCCATATGCTTTTAAACATGCTGTAATGCAACTTTTTACTGGAATGGCTACCTTAGATCCAGCTATCCTGTCTAACTTTAGACCCACATCCAAACTGCCACTTCTTTTAAATGTAATGGAGAAAATTGTACTTTCACAGTTAAAGTTATTCCTGATTAATATCAACATCTTTGAACACTTGCAATCTGGTTTTAATAAACACCATAGCACTGAATTTGCACAAAGTTCTTAATGATCTTTCACTTATTATGGACTCTGGGGACTTTCTCCTATTAGTACTCCTGGACTTAATAGCTGGTCTTGATACAGCTGATCGTGGCATACTGATTTCCCATCTAAAGCTCTGTGTAGGTATTAAAGTTACTGCCCTTAACTGGTTTTGGTCATACCATGTCAATCGATGTTTCTCAGTTAAATTAGGTGGGTTTTCTTCTTCTCCAGCTCCTATTACCTGTGGAGTTCCACAAAGGTCCATTCTTGGTCCAGTCCCTTTTCCCTTATATATGATTCCTCTGGGATCTATTTTTAACAAACATAGAATCTTCTTCCACAGTTGTGCTGATGACACACAAATTTGTCTGCCATTAAAGTAAAATGAACATGGTCACTTGATTGGTTTAATGGATTGTCTAGAAAATATTAAAACCTGGATGTCACAAAATCTTCTTAGCTTTAATAAAAGCAGAACTGACATTATTCTACTTGGTTCCCATGACAGTGTTAATACCCCAGAGTTTTCTTGGTTCCTTGCCTACATACAGCACAAAATTTGGGGTTAATGTTTGATATGACCTTTATTTAATAAACAGATTAATATATTTGTAAAACATAATTTTTTGTTAAGGGTTTTAGCTAAGGGGCATGGTGGTTAGCACTGTCGCCGCGCACCTCCAGGCCTGGGGTTCAATTTCCGCCTTGGGTCTGTGTGCGTGGAGTTTGCATGTTCTCCCTGTGCTTGGTGGGTT
>JABJVR010047145.1:0-66882 GCA_025773905.1 Chitala chitala
ACTGTGTGTATCTGCTTCATGGATATGGGGCTGTCTTCAGTGTGCCACACCAGTGTGGTGGTGTCAGACTGTGTGTAAAATGCTTGCTGTACAAATGGTGGTCCCAAATTCACAAGCACTTCCAGTACATTGTCAATTACTGTACATGTCTCCACAACTTCCCAGCCTTTACATAATTCAGGATTGAATTTAAATTCATTCCTGGGGCCTATCCTATATGAATGTATATTAATAATGTGATTTATGATTGCGTACCATGAAGTCCACAAGCATCCTAAATGGCAAAAATAATTCAAATGTGTATTGCCCATGGCAAAATATTGACATGTAATTGATGGGAGCTGCATACATTATGCAAAATGTTGCATTAATAATTTATACATGAGTTTAGTTGGGTGCTGAAAACTGAAAGTCTTTAATGAACAACAACAGGAAATGTCAGTTTATTTTTATCTCCATCGTTGTTGTCTTGTACACCAGCTGGCTCACCTGTGTAGGAGACACCGCCCCCTGGCAGCACCGTCCACTTGTCGGCTACGTTCAGGGTCCAGCGGGCATGCTAACATCAACTAGCTTTGACTACTGACGATGCAGAATTTTCAGATGGTGGTAACAAGCTCAAACTAACATTTGACAATTTATTAAGCAGAGCAAAGGCACTTGGGAGCCCTGGAAATCTCCATAAAGTTATTTCCACAATCCTCAAAATTTCATCTAATGAACCATGTAAAATAATGGGTTTTATATAGCTCTGACAACATCCATGCAGCAGCGGGGTTTCACTTGAATATTATTAAGAAGATGTTTGTGACTTGTACCTTATTCCAGGCTTAAAATTGTACTGTTTTTTCTTGCTAGCTGGATTTTGTCTCCTACAATTTTTTGGTCCTCTGTGTCAAGTACCACGACAAGTAATTAGCTGATGAGTGCAGATCCCACTGATGATGTCATTAAACATTTGTTAAGGTACAGAATTATACCACTGTACAATAATAGTGTCTGCATGATCTTGTGATTTATATAAAATTTTTTTTGAGATTTAACATAATCATATTATCGTGGACAATCGAATGTTAGGTAAAAGTTTGAATAAAATTACTTCAACTGATATTCATCACATTATCATGGTAGAGGGGTTTGTGGGCTCTTGTGATCCACAGAGCTGTGTCACCAGGAGTCACATGCTCCTAGTAGAGTTTTCCATGGTGAACAGATCAGAGGTGAGGGGATAAACAAAGGATAGTGCAAAAATCCCCCAAGAACACGAAATCAAACAACCGGTGTATCTCGTCCGGCATGTGGCTACCAGGACCAATGCTGTGGAGACAAGTCTGGCAGTTGGGTTCGCAGGTGAGAGTCTGGTGTGTAGATGGTTCACATAACTGGCTGGGCTCAGCCCAAAATTGCAATGTGGGGTCAGCTTGTGAATTGACCACCACCCACAGGATGAAGGTGTGGGGTCAACTACTAAATTAAGGGGATGTTACTGGATGGATCAAGGCAAATTGGACCTTGGTGGTGGAAACTAGCTCTGGAAACTTTTGAAATGACAGTACTAAGCACACACTGAAAAGACAAACGTGAAAAAAATTTAAGCTGTTTATCTTCTATGACTAAACACTGTCTCCCAGGTTGCACATTTTTTGTCCTTGTTCAAAAGCTTTATGTAGAAACAATGCTGATATATAAAAATTAGTTCCTTTAGGTTCCCTTAATTAGTTAAGGTCAACATATATCTATCTGTTATAGCAGTTCCTTTGATCATCACACACAGTACCATAAACATACAGTGTATGACTGCATATAGTGAAACATTTACTTTCATCGTGGGATCAGGTCAGTCTGCATATTCCATGAAGTATCAAGCTGAAACCAACATAGACTCAAGTGAAATTAATAATGACAAAATAGTTGATCCTGACAAAATTAACATGTTTTAATTGAAGTGCTTCTTTTAAGTTCTGATAACTGCCTGTTTCTTTGAGGGGGGCTTGAAAGAAACAAAAAAAAAAAATGTTCTGGGCTAATTCCGGGTTCTCATTCTCATTTTAATGGTTGTTATTCAGGCGGCAATTAACAACTGATTTACAGCTTCCCTATTTGCATAATAATGCCTCCCACGGAGATTCTTTGGTCTTTCATCCATCCTTATATTTCAGGCTCTTCTTTAGCACAGATTTGCATGATCATAAATATGTATTAAAACCTAAAATACATAAGTGTACCCTACTGAGGAAACGTAAACACTGTGGGGCAGATTTGTAAACACTGCATTGATCCAAATCAACTGTTTATCATTACTTTGGTAAACAAAAGTAATATTTGGACAGATAATGAACAGAACAAGTTTAAAGGTATTTAAACTTAAGGGTTTATCGGGCACTTGATTATGTCATCGGATTTTAAAATATTTTGTGGTAGCTGTGCATGTATTCTTTTAAAGATACGCAGTGCAAGGCGTATTGACTGGGTTGGTGATTCTGATACTGTCTTGTGAAAATTAAAGTTTCACAGTTGGATTCCCTTCCCATTAAAATTTTAAAATTCTCATAAGATATGCTGAGGTGAGTATCTTTCCATGGGTGATTTGCTACATTCTGCGAGAGTACAGAGTATACAGTCAGCTGCTGTATCTGCAGGTGTTTGCGCCCAGAATCCCCCCATATCACCAAAATCCATAGATGCTTCCTATATGTAACCTAAACACATGCTACTGTATATTTTAAATCATGCCTGGTGTCACGTTACCATACTTGAAAGAACAGATGTCAGAATGAGTATAGATGCAGAAGGGTTTAATTACAAGTAACAGCAGATTGAAAATACAATAAGCAAGACACTGAGATCCACACATGAGTACAAGCATCTACAATACACTACAATTACCGGTAAGGGAATGAAAAATGTGAAGGGTTTAAATAGGGGGGAAAGAGTAAGCAGAGGCAGGTGTAGCAAATAAAGCTAATAAAAAAAGTGCACAAGAAGAACGGGGACACCTAGTGGTCCAGGGCACATTGTCCTGCTCTGGATTACATTTAATAGTTAATACAATGTAAATGCTATGTAAATAGTTGTTTTACTGTACTTTCATTTGAAGGTGTGCCATTAAACAGTACTGGAAAACCAACAGTGTAACAATGTGTTCTGGAGTAAAAGTGTCACTCAAAATAACTGCAAAAACAAAGTATTGCAAAACACTGCTAATATACTGCACTATAAAACAGCATGCTGCCATTGTAAGCTGTCTATATACATTGTTCAACATTAAAACAGTGCTATAAAACTAACAAACTGTGCAAAGTGAAATTCAAAACAAGGCAAAACAAAATACATGGGAAATACAAAACAAATATTTAATAAAAAATTTTATAATAAATATTGATAGATAACATGCAAGTGTTTTAACACGTTTTTGGGCAGCTTTAAATGTTCAGTGGCACCTGGTCCCACAAAAAAGTGTTCCCATTACTACCATGTACTTACATCTCTAACTTCTACAGCTAAATGCCTTACACCAGTCAGCCATGACATTGTTACCACAGTCAAGTGAAATGAGTAACACTGGTTATCTCATTATAAGTGGGTGGGATAAATTAGGCAGCAAGTGAACATTTTTTTTCCTGAAGTTGATGTGTTGGAAGCAGAAAACAGGGCAAGCGTAAGGATTTGAGTGACTTTGACAGGTGTCAAATTGTGATGGCTAGACGACTGGATCAGAGCAGCTCCATCAGTGTGGGATATTCCTGGTCTGCAGTGGTCAAGATCTACCAAAAGTGGTCCAAAGAAGGAAAATCAGAGAACTTGTGTCATGGGAAGTCAAGCCTCACTGATGCACATGGGGAGCAAACCTAATCATTTTTGCTGATCAAGTACAGCTCTTCATGGAAAAGGTATTCCCTGATGGCAATGGCTTCTTTGAGCAAAATAATGTGCCCTGCCACACTGCAAAAATGGTTCAAGAATGGTTTGAGTAACACAATGGGTTTGAGGTGTTGACTTAGCTTCCAAATTCTCCAGAACTCAATCTAATCAATCAATTGATTGAATTGAAATCAATTTGTGGGATGTACTAGAAAAATAAGTCCAATCCATGGAGGCCCCAGCTCACAATTTTCAGGACTTAGAGGATCTGCTTGGTGACAGATATAGAATAGAAAATAACTTTATTGTCATTGTGTTAAAAAAACAATGAAATGCTGTTTTAGCAGCTGTCAAGAATTGCAAGGTAAATATATACAAACCTGTGCAAATGAAAAAATCATAGTGCAAATATGAAATAGCAGCAAGTGTTAAATTAATGGTCTTTTCAGTACTTGGAGCAAAGATTTTTACACCTCAGTTTCAAAAGTGAAGAGAATGGAGGAGAGTTTGTGCATTATTTTTTATGCATTTATGCATTTGACCATCCATGGGAAGAAGCTGTTTTTTAATCTGTTGGTTTTAGCTCTGATTAATCTGTATCTCTTCCCAGAGGACATGGGGGAGAACAGCTAATGTCCAGGATGAGAGGGGCTCTTTAAAATACAACTGGCTTTCTTATGGAATCAGCCAGCGTAGACATCTCAGAGAGGGGGTAGTGTGGTGCCGAAGACTTGCTCCGTCGCCCTCATCACCCGCTGCAGATCCTTCTTGTTATCTACTGTGCAGCTGGTGAACCACACCATGCAGCACTAGGTCAGGAGGCTCTCTATTGTTGAACAATAGAAGTTAATCGGCAGGTGAACTTGCTTTAGCTTCCTGAGGAATCAAGGCCTCTGTTGGGCCTACCTCACCTGATGGGAGATGTGTGTGGTCCAGGAGAGGTCAGCCAATATGTGCACACCACTGAAACTTAAAGCTGTCTACCTTCTCTACGTCCTCCCCATGAACACAGAGGGCAGCTTGCTTTGTGCACTTTGATTCTCTAAAGTTCACTATTAGTTCCTTGGTTTTTGTGATGTTTAAGTCCAAGTTATTAAGAAAGCACCATTCTGTCAGATGCTGAACCTCCTCCCTGTAGGCTGTCTCATGATTGTCCTATATTAGCCCCACTCTGGTGGTGCCATCAGCAAATCTGATGCTGATAGTGTGGATGGGAGAGCAGTCATGGGTGAAGAGGGAGTAGAGGAGGGAGATGAGGAAAAACTCCTGTGGTTTGCCAGCGTTCAGGATGAAAGCAGATGTTATATAATCTCCCATCCCGACGTTCTGGGGTCTGTTGTTCAAAACGTCCAGAATGCAGGCGTACAGTGAACTGGCAGATTGCTCATATGCCAGTTCATCAGATTGATCTGCAGATTACTCAGTTTTTCAACCAGTTTGTGGGGAATATCTGTATTAAAAGCTGAGCTGAAAACCAGCATTCTTATATAGGTATTTTCTTGGTCCAGGTGTGTAAGGGCTGAGTGGAGAGTTGTGATAACCGCATCCTCTGCCGATCTTTTTGCTCCATACACAAACTGGTGCATTAGCGTAAGCTTGCGGTGGTACACAGACGCTGTTATAACAACCAAAGTAAACTATCTGGGCAAGAAGAAGGGCCTGCACTGTAACATCAAATACTCGATATGTAGAGAGCAGTAGATGTCTTTGACTGTCGCATTAACACGTCAGCTGTTGTAAATACAAAGTTCCCCTCCTCTACTGTTACCAGAATGAGTAGTCCTGTCCGCTCTGAAGACAGCTCGATAGCAGCGCCCGGGGTTTTCTGATCCAGCCAAGTCTCCTTTATTATCATCACACAGGGATCCAAACTTTGTGAAGTGATCCACAGTCACAGTTCATCCGTCTTGTTATTAACCGACCAGGCACTAGCGAGAAAAATATTCAAAATATCCGGTTTGTAGGGGTGAGTTTTTATCTTGGCTAGCAGCCCCCCTCTCTTAACCATCCTCTGTTTTCTGTGCCTCCTCTGTCTGCACCATGTCAGCAGGGGGATGGTGAGCTCTCTGCTTGTGGGAGAACGCCAGATCTCTGAAGGAATAAAGTTTCAGTTATTGTCCAGAGTGCAGTGATTATTGTGCACAACTACACTCTACTGTACTGTGTATATGCAGCTGCTTGTACATACATAGAAAACACAACAAACAAACAAAAAATAGCTGCCAAAACCTGAGGAGCGCTGGGTGGCTGCATCCAGATGCGCCGCCATCTTAGTTAAGTATATCACAGCATACCTTAAGAAGTCTAGTGAGGTCTATGCCTCGATAGGTCAGGGCTGTTTTAGCAGCAGAAGCGGTACCTAATCAATATTGGGCAGGTGGTCATAATGTTATGACAGATTGTTGCATATTGCACAGAAAGCGACAAATTCCAGTTTTGATTTTTGGAATTTCCTGCATTTTTTTCCTCTCTCAAATATTTTCTATCTGATGCTGGTTTAATCCATGGACGTTGGAATCCTCAAATACATGTTATATATAGTATAATTGTGTCAGAATTATGTATCTAGAGAACTGTCAGTATTTCATTTAAATTGAATGTATTGCATTAAAAGAGTAATACATCCATAGGCGACAAAATTATGTAGTGTCTTCATTTTTTCTATTAACGAACGCCTTTCAGATGACAAATGTAGCAACATAAAAATTACAGACCTAAAACAAAAACTCCTGTAAAGTGTCTTGGGGTAATTCTGTTGTGAAAGGTGCTATATAAAAATAAATTTAGTTGAATTGAATTTTAAGTGTTACAATTGGCAGATGTCATTCCTGTATTTTTACTAACTGATAATAAAGTCGCTGAACTACATAAATCACAGCTAAAAAAGGCCAGAAAACTGTAGGTCCATATGGCCAAGTCCTTCAGGATTTCTCTGTGACAGATGCCACAGAACCTAATCTCTACCCTTTGGTCAATATGAAGATTTTACGGATGACCAAAACCTGTAAGGGTTAAACAGTCAGCCAAAAAAAAAAAAAAAAATGAAAATCCAAAATGATAGCTGCAAGTATTCTAACACTAAATCATAAGATCTTGTTCCAGTTTTCTTTTACTCCTGAAATTTTTCATTTAAATGTATTTTAGCGTGAATAGATAGTCTTAAAATTGTGAGGAATTAATAAGGGTACAAAATGATACAGAGGAATAACGTGTGTCTTTTTCAAAAGGTGGGGGTGCTTTTGTGTAGCATCCTCCGAGACTGTAAGGCACTGGTGATTTGGGGAGATTGTACTGGCTGGTCAGAAATGGATTCAATTTATGTCGGCACATCTGAATACTGGTCTCATTTTCTTTTTCCAATACCAATCTCTTCCTCACACCCACAGCATAATATAATCATTGTATGCTGCATTGAATGCTGGACCAGTCTGTACTGGAGAAATGCATAGCATTTTTGTGAAGTATTTCTCTAAATAACATCAAGCTTAGGTTTCCAGTACTTCATAAACAATGCAACTGGGGCACATTTTTGGTGCCAGTTGAAAGTGAAATTGCTCCTACAATGAAACAGTCCAGTGAGTTGCTGTGTGCATTACAAAGCTTAGCACTATAGATGTGGGTTTAAAGAAATGTATTCACCAAAATGCTACTTAAACCCCAACCCATTCATACATTTCCAGTTTTTCCTTTTTCTTTCTATTCTCAATCAGTTTTCCTCATATTCCTTCCATTTATTCTCCCACCAGGATTTATTCTTTTCTTTTTTTTAGCAGCAGCTCATGCACAAGTTCAAAGCCAATTTCAAGCAACTTGAACCAGTTAGGGAACAAAATGCTTCTCAGACTCTTGTGTTTATATAATAAAATTCATTAAAAACTACTGACTTATTTTCTAGCATGTAAAATATACTAGTGTTAGTCCTTTATAGATTGCACAGTAGTTCATATGCACTGATAATGTTTGATCTACCAGTACTGAGCCATTACCATGTTCTCATTAATTTCATTAGTCCAAATAATGCTACCAATACAATTTTTTAAAACAAAAGCAGTAACATGAGTAACATAAATCTATTACATTTAATTTTTTTTTTACCTATAATTTCCAATGCAGTTATTAGAACATGAGAATCTGAGAGTATTTTCAGATCATCTGTGGTGAGAGGAGGTCTTCTTGTTTTTGATCCATCTGCACATGTGGAGATTTTGCTGATGCATTTAACAAGGAAATTGCTATTTCATTTACCAGCGAGCTCTGCTTCACTGTTTGTGGTTCTGTGTTAATGAGGATGGAGACAGAAGAGATAAGATGGACTTGAACAACATGTTCCAGAGTGGCATGTCTTTGATTATGCTGTCCACCTTTGATTACAGTGACTCTCTATAGCACTATCGAAAATATGCACCTTTCTAAAAATGCAACCTGTCTGTTGAGGATCTCAGCAGTAGAAGCAGGATATCTTAACAAGTAACACATGCTTTAGTGGTTCAATATGTTGAACTTGCATCATGCCTTCAGGGTGAAGACTATAAGATGTAATCCCTCAGAAATTCTTCTTGTTTTTACAGAGAAGACCCACATGCACATATCAGTGGTTGAATGTCATGTGCAGGCATGTGCTGTGTATTCACTATTCATGAATTCAGTTTACAGGCAGCTGCAGACTTGGAGAGACTTATATGTGAATTGTGAGTAAAGTAATCAGGCCAAGAATTTCAATGGTTCCTTGAACCACATCTTTTTGTAGATGCACACACACGTACACACACATACATACATACACAAGCATATACATGTACACACAACCATGAGTGTATACAATCACACACATACAGAGACACACATACACACACTTACTCAAACATATCCAGAAACATCAACAACTTTTCACATGCATGTACACACAGACATATTTTCAACTGTAACAAACAAGGAGACACATAAACTACCAACACTGTATGTAGACAAATTATCTACCTGCCTTCTACACAGTGATCCATGGAAAAAAAACAACAACAAAGATGCGCTGTGGGACTTGATCAACAGACAGATCCAGGGACATAAGGCTCAGACAGGCTGTGGTCTGTCCTACCAGATAGGCCATACTGTTCTCCCAGGCTGCCATGCTCTGTTCCCCCAGGCTGGCCATGCTCTATTCTCCCAGGCAGGCCATGCTCTGTTCTCCCAGTTGGGCCGTGCTCTGTTCTCTCAGGTGGGCTGTGCTCTGTGCTCCTCATTGCTATATATCAGGTTGCATTTTAGGACAAGAGAGGCCCAGGTTCCACTTCAGGTCTGGAATATGGCCAGACTAAGAAAACATCAAGGCCACCAACATGCTGTGGTCCAGATTCCCCCTGTAACCCCCAAAACAATACTGGCCGTCACACACTATCCCTCCTAATTATCCCTCCTAATTATCACTAGCCTATTCAGTGCCAGTTTAGTGCCAGATTTGCTAAATAAGCAGATCTGTGTGTACTGTGTGCTCATACAACATTTTTTCATATCAGAAGGGATGGAGAATAGGATACAATAGAAATTTTATGTTACAATATAAGATGTCTATTAAGTGTTTGTCTTGTATGTGAAAGATAGGGGACAACTGCTGTTTTTTTCACTCTCTTTTGCAGCATCCAGGCAGTGAGTAGTGGGTTTATACACAACTAATGGAAAACCCAAATATCTTTTACTGGCTGGTATTTATTGCAGCTGTTATCATAACTGAAGTAATCTGCAGTAATTTCCATTTATTCAATAATGCTATCCACTGAAGTGCTTGTTTTGTTTCTTGGCATACCATAATAACATTTCATAGTCCTTTGTAATATACTTACAGCGAGAAAAACATCTTCCAAACTAATAACCCAGATTCTTAGCTCAGGGATCTAGCAATAACTCAAGGAAGTGACATCACTGTCATGGCAGTCTTACACTCAACAAGTTCAGTTTCTTCCCCTGTAAATATGTACAGCTTGTGGATACATTCCAATTTCTATTAGCCAGACCATGGCACCAATGTGATTGATCTTGCTCTGGTTACAAAAGGATTAGTCTGCTAACCTAAAGACTTTCATCCTTTACAGCTGGGGAATAATCAATCCCTTCTTCTGACTTCAGGGGAAGCAGCTGAAAGATCAGTAGACTCCCTCAGCACTTCTTCACCTGAAATTATTACACAATTCTAAGTAACTCCAATTAGGCCTAAACAAAACCCTATACTAAACAATGTAGTGTATTCCCAAAAGCCATGCGGGCGTTACTTATGTGATTTGTTCAGTGAACAGCGGATTTATTCGAGTTCACAAAAAAAAAACTAAGTGCAACCTATGCTTACATGGCATTCGGTTTTCCTTTGAGGTTAAATAAGGCAATACGGAACATAAAATCTTATCGTGATAATTTTTTCCGTATCAGTGAATATCAATATATACTGTGATACAAAATGTCAATGTTTCTGTCAAACTTAAAGGTTCCTTAAGGTTAATTTTGGTTTAAATATTGTTTTTTTCTGTTAGAAATTAGACATGATAAATGTACTGTACAACATTAGACGACTGTATTGCAAATAAATAAAACAGGAATATATAATAAACTAAAATCTTATTTCTGACGAGTCAAAAGCTTCAAGTGTTACAGGAGAACAAAAACAAAACGGACAACTAAATTGTTTCGTCAGTTCCAAACAAATAAAATAGGTTATACAAAATAAGAAAACTCTCAATTCTTACCAGTCAAAACCTTTCAAGTTTTCCAGGACAGCACACTAAATTTGTTGGTCAACTCCAAATAGACTAAATCTTAATTTAAAAATTCTAAAATCTTAAACCTAAAACAAAAATCTTAAACCTTTTAGGTTTTACAGAAGATAAACTAAATTCTTTAGTCAGTTCCAAATAAAGTAGGTATTAATACAAAATAATATCTAAAAAAAACCTATCTCTATACTGTATATTTTCCTTTGTATAGATTTAAACAGTTTTAAATTAAACAAACCCACAAATGAATATGAAAAAAAAAAACATTCTGTATAAATCCTCAGTACAAATTCAAGCAGCTTTCAAAGGGAAGGAGAACATAAAATTGACATATTCACTCAATTGTGGACATTTTATGGTCCAAGATGAGAAAAAAAAAAGAAAAGAACCACAAGCAAACAAAAAAATCCCCATTAGTGCAGTACTGTCTCTCATTGATGTCAATGTTTTGCACCAGACCCTACTGCAGGTTGGGGGCAAGGAAGGACTTTAAATGGCCAAAATGTGTCTACACTACTGAATTCCTCTGTCCCTTGGCAATAAACCTGATTCTGATTCTGATTTCCTGTCGTCATTTTCTTTTTTATCTTGCTCCCACTCCTGACGTACTGGTGTGCATGGTTGCAGTGGCCCAAACATTACCACGTGTTGCTGCTAGCTGCTGTTCCTACGCTGTGTGCTGTGTGTGTCAACCTAACCTGACGTGGCCATAACTCTATTCCAGCCACATGATTGGTTCAGTGTGGCGCTTTTCTCATTATCATTGGCTGTTCAAGTTGTCAGTCAAAACATGGATGGAATGAGTTCCATCAATGTTGTATCAACCATGTTGTATACATCTATTTAGGAAACGTTTTTCAATGATTATCATTTTGTCACCCAGCCCCAATTGTCTTTATTCCCTTATAAATGCCACCACAAAGGCTGCTATCTACATGTTTTTAAAATATAGATCCCTCCCACCCATACTCACACACACATACACACAAACACACACACACACACACACACACACACACACTATTGCTTCCCTGTTCCCCCACCTAGCAGTGCAATATTATACCACAGTGCAATAACGTAATAATTTTGCACCTTGTCGCTTTTATTCTGTTAGTTTATGCAATTTTTATACTTTTATTCTTTGTATTTATGCTTTTATACTATCTATTGCTTTTTTAATCCTTACCAACTTCACCACTCTGCAGATGTGAGCAACTCTAATTTCGTTGCATATGCTTGTGTAGAATAAAGTTCTATTCTGATTCTATTCTGAATATATTGAAACCAAAGAAAAAAGAACTGGAAAGTTGGGGCCATGAACTAAGATTTACTACAGGCCAACATGCGGGCAGTTGCATTCACCAACAACACCACCTGGAATCAAGCTGCATCCACTAATGAGTTTTTAATAATGAGCTCACTGTTTGGAAAAACAAATACTATAACTGAAATATCACAAACCTATTAAGCAGCATTAGAACTTTGTCCTGTTGCTAGGAGACTCAGGCAAATGGAGCACTTAAGCATCAGATTTGGAATTCAACAGTGACTAATACAGAGATGCAGGGCATTTCAGGGAACCCCATTAAATATCTGACCATTCCGTGCTGAGTAGGAGGCTACTGGGGTATTTTCCACTAAAGCCATTTTGGAAGAATAGCTGTGAGTAACAGTGAAATACAATATTGCAAATTACAAAATAATAACTCTAACGTCTTCTCTTGTCTAATGATGGTAATTTTCTCCTGAAAACCATTCCCCCAGAGTATTTTTGATAATGAGAAAGCTAAGGACCAAAATTTTTATGAGGAAAATATTATAATTTTTTCACTCACCCTTCACTACAAAATGTGTGAAAGTAATACAGTACACTGAGATCAATAAATTAGTATAGCTGCTTTAATTTAACTAGTATTTAATGGCAATTATAGTGTCTTTTAGGTCTTTTATGCCAGCACTATTTGCCAGTTTATCAGTCTGCCTCCAATGGCTTCTATTTTTTGAGAAAAGAACAGGTGATTGAGAGAACGCAATATGTGAAGTCTTTGGAGCCAAATTCCCAGTGTGCTCTGGGGGGATTTGATTTTGAAGTTGTAATTGATTTTTCAGTGTTGTTTCAGGTTATATATTATGTTACATTGCATACTTGAAAGTTTCTAGTTGTATTTACCATAATCCTGTATTTTCTTCAACTACACCCTATTCTGTTGGTTTTTCATTTACACAGTTGAAAGAAATGGTTATGGCCAGTTTTGTCATAGGCAGTGATAAGAATACACACCCTCCTGCTTAGGCTTTCATAAAAAAATTAAAAATGTCCATCCCAGCATTGTTGATTTTTACAGTAGTGTCACGGAGGCTCCTTTGTTGGTGCTTTGCCCTCAAACTTAACTGTATTAGTGGTTTGTTTGAGCTTCTTTGTCATTCTAGTCTTTTCTGTCTTCTAGGTGTTTCTGTTCCTGTTTTTTACTCATTAGAGTTTGTGTGGGATTTATTCTTCATACTATTGAAACCATCACACTTGCATTTGGGCCCACAGTGCTACCTTCAAGGGCTTGGCCCTACGTTCCAAGTGCTCCTCATGACAAATAAGCTGTAAACTGTTTGAACTGTTTGCCATAAATAAAGTTGTAAAAGCCAAGTGTTAATATCCAGTGAAACATATTACAAGAAAAGGTGAACAGAGGAGATTTGAAACCGACTCATTCTTAGTCCTGGTCATGGGCTAATGGTTCAGAAGAGGCTGGCTGATGGTTCAGTAGTAAATGAGGGCTCTCTCAACAACACAGATCATATTATTAAACACAAAATATATATTTATGAAATGTTTGTTTTTTTTTTCTATGTATCTGCTTCATTTTCTGAGGGTTCTCATGGTTGTTAGCAATTTATTGTGTATTTCTTCTAATTGATTCATACTTCTTTCACATTTTAGACTATGTTAAGTTTCTGATGAGTGGAACTTATCTGTACAGCAAATGTACACGATCACATCAGTCCTGTCCTTCTGTAGGCAGTAAAAGAATGTATAGAAGATATAAAGATATATGTGCATTTTCCCTCCCACTAAAGGAGGTTAGACCTTAATTCAAGTCATAGAAGATTTAAAAGGAAATGGGAAAAGGCACATAAAACATCAGGAGAGCATGTAGAAGACAGCACAGAGATCAGGTAGGGTTTAAGCACACATTAAATACACATTTGTTTGAGCTGTGAGGTCATTAAAGGTAACGACTCCACTGCCACATTGTACAAACATGCTAACTTTAATCCTGAATTACATCAGAGAGTGGATTGTAGACTCTCCAAATTTAAGGCTAAGGAGCTAGTACTTGTATTTACCTCACGTTTTCCTCTCTTACAAAAAGAAGACATTATTGTTTAATAATGCTTTGACATATTGTTTTGTATATTTATGTTCAAAACATTCAAATGTAAATTAAATCAATTTTTATTTTTATAGCACCTAACAGCAGCTATAAAGTTGAACCTAGGTGCTGAAAAATAAAGCTCAATGTGCACTTACACAGGTGTTTCTGTAAGTAAAAATGTGGGAATCATATCAAAAAAAAAAAACAAAAATACTCTTCCATGATCAGGAAAATTGAATTTGAACAGAAGCACAGTTATTGCAATTCTGTGAGTGCATTAACTTGTCTGTTTTCAGAAACATAGCCCTTAAACTAAACACAAACGGCCACTGAAAAACCTTTGAGGTTGCAGTATTAGAATCTCATTAAAGAAATGACAACACATCATTTTCACAGAAGAGAAATCAGCAGCCAGCACTCTTGACACGATAGCCTACGGTTGAAAAATGTCAGTCATTCTCCTCTTATATAAAACATAAAGCTTTAAATTGGAATGTGTATATGGTAAAGCGGTGAAGTGTCAAGAAGGGGACTGCAAGGCTTTAAGCACCAGTAATTTTGCTGAGAAGGAAAGTGACTCTTACCATTATGAAAATTACATTTCCAAAGAGACGTGCATTAGACAAGCACAAGATTCAAAGCCAACATGTTATGTAGTAATAAATGTAGCAAAATCAAATCTCGTGTTGTTAGTCTGATGGGGTTTTATCTGTTACGTTTTGTGTGAGAGTCCATTAGATTTGACTATCTGTAAACCCCAGTACATTGGGCAGCTATTGAAAGAAACAAGCAAAGGAAGACAATTTGATTTTCTTTGTAATTACTAACCATTTGGTTTACAACATTCCATGTTGTGGATTTGGTACACTCCTTTTCCACTTTTCTTCCCTTGCCTATGTACTAAATTGCATTTCTACTGTGATTTGTTCAGTCATCTTCTATACTGCTTCATTCTGTTAAGGGTCACAGGGAAGCCTGGAGCCCATCCCAGGAGACATAGGGTGCAGGGCAGGGGACACCCAAAGCAGAGCACCAACTCACCACAGGGCACACACACAACGGGTAATTTGGGCACACCAATCAACCTAACCTGCATGTCTTTGGACTGTGGAAGGAAACCAGAGAAAATCCACCAAGCGCAGGGAGAACATGCAAACTCCATGCACTCGGACCCAAGGTGGAAATTGAACCCCAGGCCTGGAGGTGCGAGCCAACAGTGCTAACCACCACGCCAGCATGCTGTCCCTTGAATTGTTCAAAGTCAGAAAAATTTATTTTCCTCACATATACAATGGTATTATCTCACATTACTAGGCAGTTGTGGTTTGAAAATTCAGAAGTTTCATTGTATAGAACGTCTACAGGTACTACACAAAGTACAGTAGAACCCTAGATTGCGAGTAACATGCTTTACGAGTACTTTGCGAGAGGAGGAATATTTTTAAATAAAATTTAACTTGGTTAAGGAGCGATAACTTGCAAGACGAGCATCATGTGATAAGTTTGTGTGGGAAATCTCACAATTGACCCGATAGTTCTTACCTTTCACTGCATAAAACAACGGGAGCTCGGGAAAGATTAGGGAGGTGTGCAGAATGTGGGAAAGAGTGCTAAAAGAAAAGCAGCACCTGAATAAGGCTGTAGCAGCGCAAGTTCTAGATTTTCTCACGGATGGACATTCTCCTTCCAAGCAATAACCCTCCACCTTCTCCTCCCCCCTCTCATCTCCCTCACACCAGCCACGACTCTTTTCAAAGGTAAAGTGCAGGTTGATAGTTTTATTTTTGCTTTATACTGTGATTTAATTATTGTTATTTGTTTCAGATACTAGGGAAAATAATTTGTACATAAAATACCATTCAAAATTATTTTTATATGAATATTTTTGGGTGTGTGGAACGGATCCTCCGACTTTACGTATTTCCATATAGGGAAATTTGCTTTGCTATACAAGATTATTGGATTACGAGCACTTTTCTGGAACAAATTGTGCTCGCAATTCAAGGTTTTACTAAATGAATATAAAAAATAGCAAAAGCTAATTGGTACAAAATAGTTGAGTGAATCAGCAATGCTTCATTTCACAGTCATTGCCTGGTTTGACCCAGTTAAAGTTAAAAATAATAACAACCAAAATGTGAATGGGTGGTAACCTTGCTGGTGACTGACAGGCCTCAATTGTACCCTCAGTGCTTAATGTTCTTTCCATTTACAGCACAGAACACATTTTCACCTGCTTTTAGACACCTTTACTAACATTTTAAACCTTGTCTTCAAAACCAGCAGCACTTAGCAGCTTTTTAGGCTGATGACTGGTAAGAGAACTCCATTTTTCATTTCCATTAAAATGGTTATTAATGCCTTCATTGGTGCACATCTTATTCTGGGTTCAATCATACCATTTTACTGACTTGAAAGTACCCTTAAAGCAAATTTTTTTCCATGTTTTTGTTTCAGCATAATTGGAAAAAAAATTCTTATTTTGCCATAGTTTCCCCTTAGTAACGTTAACATTTCAAGTTCCATATCTAACCTTCCAGTAAGAGCTGTAACGTTACTGATGATTCTACATACAGCAGTGAAATAAAGCAGTGAAACGAAGCTTTCCTTATCCCTGAGCACCAGGTTTTTCATATCGTCTCCCTCTGCTTAACCGCACAGAGGAGCAGAGCACAGCAGAGTCAATGACTCCCTTGTAATAAACCAGCTACACCTGATGGCAGCAATGTCTCCTCTCCCAAGCAAGAACCTTTGGGTCAACCACACTGGGTTTAGAAACCACTTATTGCGTTTTCTTTTGCCCTGCTGATTTTGTAAAGAATCAACTCAGGAGAGGAGGCATTCCATGGTCTTTGTTAGAGCTGCTTTTCTTATGATGGATTCTCAAAGATTAACACTACACAGTTGCAACAATCTGCCAGCACAGAGCCTTTACAAACACATAGAGGGTTTGAATTAGACATGTGAGTGCACCTGGTTACCTCTACCAGCTTGCCTTTGTGCTGATGCCCTCAAAACATACTAAACTTTTAAAATGTTTTTTAAGATATAATGCTATTTTTTAATTGGCATTACATTTAATCCCTGGGACTAAATTTAGTTTCAAGGCATATTAATGGAAACCACCATTTTTCACAGGTAGCCATACTTGTGTCAACTAAGCAGAAGACCCCAGGTGAAACAATATGTGAAATTGTACTGTGTGGTGAAGATTGACTTCCAGATGATCTCTCGGGTAATATCAGTGATCAGTGACCCTGATCAGCTCAAGGTCCACAACGTTGGTGAGTATTCTAACAAGCTTGAGAAGCTCTTTCATTTGGATAGAAAACATAACAAACCAGCTTGCTTTTCAAAATGTGCAGTATCAGTCACATATTTGACCCTGGATTTTACATTATACAATTAGTCATTGAACAAAAAATATATCCGGAAGTGATCAAATGGTTAGTCTTTCAAAAAATGTCCCTTTAATCAATTAAGTGAGCATTTCATTCATTCATTAAAATATTTTTCTCAAAAGCAGAAGACAACGTTTTAGTTCCAGTACATACACTCTATGGAGAGGTGGCACTCTACATATTTTACGTCAGTGACAACGACTGCACTTCTGGGTCTCTGCTGACAGCAGGTGTTTATATTCTAAAGTTAAAATAGTGTTCCCATACTGCTAAATTTAAAGTAAAAAGTCAAACTATTTGTCCTCATTCACTTTCAAAGTTCAGGTGTCATGTGCCACAGGCGGAACAGAAAGCAGACACTTCAGGATTGTCCATTGCTAGTTGGTAATTATATTAAATTCTTTAAAACTATAAAGTCCTGACCTTAGTCAATGTGTTCATTGATAAAACACAGCACACAAAAATGCCCTTCATTTATCTTCTGAATAAAGAACGTTGCCTTTTGTATTTGTTTGTTCTGTTATGCTTCTTCTGTAAAAAATGGGACAAAACATAGGAGGGGATGGAGCGTCGGTGCAATACACCTTTAAGGACTTGGTCATGTGGCTGCTGTGTTTGCAGACTATGGCAGAGATGCTGTCACGCTGTTGTGCGAAGCGCCGAATCGTTTAACATCCAGATGTTTAAGTAGCTGAAAGAGGGCAAGCTGGGGAGAGCTGATGTTTTGTTGTATGTGAAACAGCTCCAGCAAGCTAAGGCGCTGGGCTCCAAGGAATGTTGAAGATGTTGGTGATGCATGACTCTGACTGCTTTATCAGCACCACGCTAACACTCCGCAGGGCTCCTCTCTCTCCATGCGCTCTCGATTCTTGCTCTCATTAACGCTTGACCAAGTGCTAGTTTAACGATTTTGTCGCTGCGGGCGAGTCAGGCCAGCAGGGCTGCTGCAAGAGGCATATGAGAAATCTTGGTGCTATTCTTGAGGTTTCCAAAGGCAGATTACATTTGGTCTACCTTCTGTGACCAGCACAATGTCTGAGCCATTAGGCTGAATTTTGGCTCACGAGTAACATGGAGGTGTCCGAGGTTATGGGGCCTCATGACAAGCTCTGGATGTTTCTGGTTCACTTACTGTTCTTGTGCCCTACATTGGATCCAAATCTTATGATGGAAAGTGGAGTCATTACAAAAGCTACTACTAAGCCAAGTAATCAGATTTCCATTTCTCTCAGAGGTATTGTGGGTTGCAATTGCTTCAGTTAGTAGCAGCTTCTGTTGAAATTAAAGCAAGAATTACACCACATAATGTCTAAGTCACAAAGGGTGCTTGACCATCGGTGAGTTTTTTAAATGAGTATTCCAGCTTTGGGAATCTACCTTTTCAATTTTCTGTGTTGCCTCTTTCTCTCTTTCATTCTCTTTTCCTAATTCTTCCTCTCAGAACAATGTCAAAACCCCCATCTTCACAAAACCTGCAGCGGAGGTTGTGCTCAAGTATTTCCAGAAGCCCCTGTATCTACACACTGCAAGTACCAATATTATATACCAAATATAATACCCATACCAAAAACACAGCAGAGAGCAGAGAGCTGCTTGGACAGGCAGTCTCTGGACTGCTTTTGACATGGACATTACCACCCCAAAGCACACTCAATTACAGCATATGATGACATATGCTGCATAACTAATGCTAACAGCTAATAAGTTGTACGGTAAAGCACGGTCATTCGTATATCTCATGGGCTCCTTCGCATCTTATCGGGAGTCCTAAGATGCTCAATCTTCAGCTAACATTCTTAATATTTATATAACATTATGACATAACATTTGGGGAAAAAATGAGTCAAAGTTAATCATCAAAAGACCTTGAGCTACTCTATAGAGAAGGCAGTATCCACTCAGGTAACTTAAAAAAAATAATTACTGATTGTCCCAGCTGTTGGGAAGACACCAGATACCTAATGTGGTTTTTGAGGGGTAAGAGCACATAGCAGAAGGTCCCCCATCGTCTGCACAGACAGCTCACGATGCAATTACCATACGCTCAGCAACTTTCAGTCTGCTAACCAATAGCCTCTCTCCCTGCCAGTCTATGCAAACGAGTGGTGAACATCTCAGCACATCTGCATAAAACTGCATGTCTGCAGACAAGCGGATCCAATTCGGGTACATTTTGTAGCCACCTCCTGTCAAGAGTAATTTATATAGATTGTATGTATCCGTTTGTTTGTGTACAGAGTGGTACGTGCATAAGGTATTAAGCAGCGTGCAAGTGTAACGTTTTTGAGCGCTTTCTTACACAGTGGGAGACCGGCACCAAGCTGTGTTAGAGTGTCTCAGAGGAAGGGCGGTCATTAAGCACCACTTCCTACCTCTCACACACTCTGCCGGCTCTTCACGCTCGTTCATTTTAGCGTCACTTTCAGCAACTGCCTGTTGTTACTGTCACTGTCAAGCAGGTAGTACGTATATGCCGGCTTACACTGAATAAATGTGTAAATATTTACCAAGGAACAGTTCAGTTGTCAGGTATAATTAAACTGAGCTCAAGTCTTACCTGAGTCTGCAGATAATTACATAATGCATTGGGGCTGGGTTTGAGGTTGCCAGAAGGCTTTAAGTATATAGTCACTATTCCGCAGGGCTTGAAATTCACTGCCTTGGCCAGAACTGCACTGTTTCACTGCTGTGGAAGATAGCAGCTAAAACGTAAGTATCAGCTATGGCCCAGTGATCATGAAAAAAATTATTCACTAGACAAATGTGGCACTCTGATGTTATATCACCCACAGTGCAGTAATTTCAACCCCAGTGGTGTTCATCAATACCCTCCACATCTCATGAAAATGGTAAAGAACTCATTAATCAATTTTTATACCGTCCTTCTGAGTTTAATCCTGAGCCAAAATCAGCTTCTAAGTCACGCCTCTGGGTTTTAGTTGTAATGTTCTATCTTTTTATTTTTGAAAAACTGTCAGACTAAGGTAAAATGTGCTGCTGATGAGTGTGAACTCCACAGTATGGCACTGAGTTGCACAAATGACATGATTTTGACATAATCTTACTGCTCAAACCAAATAAGAGGATTTAGAAACTAGTCTGCTGTAAACACAAAATCTCTCTTTCTATTATTCTTTTTCTTTCTTTCTCAGGTTTATGCACACAAAACACAAGGCCTGGTAGGTTTGTATTTTATGAATTGCTTGCACTAGTTTAAACGTATTGATTAAAAAATACCTGAAGAAAGACCTAGACAAATAATCAGAGATTTATTTAATTAAAACACTTCACCTCACAGAGGCATCAGTGGAGATTATATCCCTGAAGAAAGTGACTGTTATTTAGAAGACCAGCAGGAAGCAGCTTGAGAAAATAATGCAGTTATTTTTCAAGCCTCTCTTTCAGACTTCATTGCTCACCATAAATACACAAACCGCATGGCATGACCCACTAGGGAAATGAAGTGGCGTTCTCGAGATCCTGTGCCCAACCCAGCTGCAGCTCCATTCGCTATATTATTATTGCAAACCAGAAAACAAAACATCAGTCTGGGGTGGCTTACCATTATGTACCTGGCTTTGATATTACCCTGGTGGTGTGCTGATCTGTAGGACTGAGTACGTTAGCGTCTCTCTTGAAGGCAACCCCAAAGCTAGTATTTCAGGACATTTTCTCTCAAGGTTGGTTGTCACCACTGTTTGTACAGGTCTGTTGGGTATTTAGTCCTGAGAACAGTCCAGTGAGAGAATTTTTAAAGGTTGATCTTGAGTTAGATGTTAAAATTTGATAATACTTACATGGTAAATAGGCCTTCTGGTAGTAACACAGACAAGACCAACAACATTAAGTAACAGGTAAGATTTCTTGTAAGTACAACAAAGACAGTCCAGGTGTGTCAACAGAGATTTCCTTCCTATCCATACTGATTCCATTTGTAAAGCTATACAACATTTACTTCATTGAGTGCATTTCTGGTACCTTTTCTTTAGGTTTGTAGCCAACTGGAGACTATGATTATATATTACTGTTGTTTTACACTCACAAAAACAAGAACATGTCATTGAACAGATTCTTTTGGGGAAGATGTGTTTTTATTTTAATATAGGTACTGCCAGAAGCAATTTGGAAAACAGATACAAAATTGTGTAGGCTTGCACACTGCAGTGTTGACAAACTTCTGAGCACACATTTGTCTGAGATATTTAATCCACAACATCACCGACACATCACACAAAGACAACTCTCCATATGTTGCTCTGACCCCTTTCTCAGCCTCATCTACAGCTTCACACATACAACAGAAAACCTGTTATTAAAAACTTTGGACTGCCTAGCTCCTGCTACCAAATAAGGTGATGGAATTGGATATGTTGATAGAAGCTTTCACAGTTGTTAATTAATGTTAAAGGTGGAAGAACAAGATATAATGAAAGGGTTGCAGTCTTTCATATTTGCTAGAGTATTAAAATTATTTTACCCTCAAACAGGGTATTGTTTGTGGTTTTGAGAACCTTTTAATTAGTCATTGATCTACAGCTAAGGCACAATGTGTATTTGGCCCCCTTTTAATCTGACTCACCCTGTAGGCAAAGAGGAGTTTTCTATCCTTGCCACTGCTAATCCTAATTATGAGCACCATTTTCCTATGGGTTTTGAAAAATCACTGTGATTTCTGAAACTTTAGGACTAGGTGGAAAAACAGAATGTTTGTCTTGCCTTTAACTCTTTTTATAATTTCTCATTTACAAAGATATGTTTAACCAGAGGGTGGTGTGGTGGTTAGCACTGCTGCTGCACACCTCTGGGCCTGGGGTTCAATTCCCGCCCTGGGTCTATCTGTGTGTGTGGAGTTTGCATGTTCTTCCTGTGCTTGGTGGGTTTTCTCCGAGGGCTCCAGTTTCCTCCCACAGTCCAAAGACATGCAGGTTAGGTTGATTGGTGTGTCCAAATTGCCTGTAGTGTTGGTGTGCTCTGTCATGGGCTCCACGCTTCCCCACGACCCTCACCAGGAATAAGCGGTTAAGATGATGGATGTTTAAATAGGTGTTTTAGCACTGGCTGTCTTTTACTGAGGGTAAATATATGCCAGTACAATTTGATTCTCAAACATTTCATTACCAAGGTTGTGATGGCTGAATCCTCAGCCACACAGTAACCAAATCAGGTTGTGCCCACTCACCCACAGCACCAGCATACTTTTAGTTGAAAACACACATTTTAGTTCATGAATTTGTAAAACCAGCTAATTTAATTTTCATCCACTTTATTAAGCCATTTTTACACAGCTTTGTTCACTTCAGGAAAAGTGCGCACCTGCAGTAAGTGCAGCTCTGTTTAAATGTGAACCTGTGTTAATCCTTGTTTCTTGTCTTTTGAGTTACTTGAGTTTCTTCCTGGAGGCTGAAAGAGGTGGCAAAAGGGGCAAAGCTGGTGAAGTGCAGTCTGGGAGCCAAGGAAGAAACTAAAGCATCTTGGCATGGAGGGGAGAAAGAAATTTACTTATTAAAGATTTTGTTTATTTTTCATTAGGTATTGTTGATTAAGATTTTTTTTTTTAGGTAAGATTTGTTTATGTTAAACAGACATTTTGATATTTTTGTTAACTTGCATTTATTAGTTAATTAATAGTCGTTGTCTTTCGTAAACCCCGTCTTGCGTTTGTTGGTTTGATCAAGCAGTTTAAAAGCTCCCCCAGTGTGTCTAGTCAGGTGTTTGTGTGTCAAACAGATATCAGTCTGAGAACTGAAAGAACGCATACAGGCCAACCAGATACTAATTACTTATTGTATTGCTTATACACCTGTTGGCGCAATGGGTAGAACATCAGGCTAGGATGCAGAAGCTTCCAAGTTTCACCAGGTGTGTCCCTGAGCAAGACAGTCAGCACTAGCACACCCATATGCAAAATGTAAGTCACTTTAGATAAAAGCGTCTGCCAAATGAATAAATGTAAATGTACTTATTTGTTTAGACCTTCAGTTAGAGTATTTAACTAGGAAAGCTTAAATTATGTTATGCTATTCTTTAACAGGGACTAGGTTATCATTTTTTGCAATGAAGAATGTTTATCCATTTCTCACCTTAGATGATTAAATTCATACAGACTTTAATACGCAGTCCAACATCTATAGCCATCAGCTATTGGTACACTTTTCACAGAGGATCATACTGTAGCTTTTTATTTTCAAATCAAGAAGGCCCCATCCAAGTTTGCTCCATGACCTTAACGCTGCAGACAGCACATCAAGACATGCTTGTTACAAATGTATAAAATACAAAAAGAGAGACCATCAACTCCTTAGAATGATGCAGTAGATAATGTGTATGGGTCTGTGAGGAACCAGTTTAAGTTTAAAGTCATATATGTGTGTGTGCTTCATTTCAGTGCAAAGTTTTCAACTAGGTCCTTCTGTTGAGAAGCGTTCACTCCACAAACTAGGCTCACTTATGAAGTGTTACATTTGTAACTGTGCTGTTGCAGTATCTGCAGTATCTCCTTTTGTTTTCTGATCTTTGTTCTCCCAAAATGTTCATCACCTTAGATGTCTAATTTCACTCCACACAGCCCAATACAATCTTGACCTATTAGAAATAGCAGATGTTGCATGTAGAAGCTGCCAGTCTCTAGTCACATGGCATTAATCTTACCCTCTGCAAACCTCAGCGATACTTATGATCTCAGAGATGACATACACATTACATATTTTATGTATATATTTAATAGTATTTATACCTTGTAGTCTGTGACTAAAGTTGGAAATGATGAGTCGGTACAATGTTTAATCACAAACTGCTGTGTTCACCAGGAGCCATGCTGTATGGAGTAAAAAGACTTCACCACCGCCAGAAAATGTCAACATAGTGAATCAAAGCCATGAAATACTAAAGTGTAAATAATAAATCCATCCGTTATGATTGACAAACCCTTCTGTTAAGGGTACGTCACAACTGCCAAGTGTGCCCTTGTGCAAGACACTCAAGTGCTTCCTGGGTGCTGTGTGTAGCTCCCCTCTACTCCCCCCATGGGGGTGGGTTAAAGGCAGAGAAAACATTTTGTTGTGACATGTGTAATATGTATATGTACGCAATGACAATAAAAGATGCCTAGCTGATTTAAAAATTATGAAAAAGTAATTTGACACAAGATCAGACTAGATTAATTGTGCATTATGCCCTTTTGCCTTAAATATAAATTTGATTGTTATCAAGCCTCAAGGCCATTAATGTAGAAGTCTTTTTATAAAACCTGAGTGATCACTGAACAATTGCTTTTTCAGTTTACAAGAGGTTCCTAGATTTAACTTGAAATGCCTTATTAGGAGCACACTATCAAACCCCATATGAATAAGGCATAAATTGTTAGCTGTCATTTTTCATAGAAGAAAATGCCACACAAGAACAATTAATTTCTAAATTGTCTATAGTGAAAGTGTGTTCTGAGGCACTCAAGCCACAGCTGCATTACGGCATTATTATGAACATTATTTAAAATCTAAAGTCAGGAAGTTAATTTACTCTTTCATTTTTTATTTATTTACAAAAGCACATTTAACTCATGAGTGAGCAGTGTGAGCCTTGTATTTATTAAATCAATTAGTAATCACTTCTGCATAATTAATTATCCATTTCCTTTGTCTAAATGGACAAAGATGTGCTTAGTCACGTTTAAGTATTTAACTGTGAGTTTATATTTATTTCTGCAAAGTAATAATTTTCTTAAATTTGCCAACAAATACGTTAGTGAATGGCTTTACATATTTGAGAGAACAACCACAATATATTTTTAAGTAGTAAGAAATTATACATGAGAGCCAAGACAGATTTTGATTAATTAATTATTGTTTGCATTGTTGCTTCTGTTGACACATTTTAAATCACAAAAAAAAAAAAAATTAATAATAAAATAAAATCAGCAGTAACCCTTCAAACAACTCTGCTTGCGTGAGATCTCCTCTGTGCATGTGTCGAGTCCACAGGGTTACTTGGGTCTGCACCTATTGCTCAGGATCAAAGTAAAAGGGCAGAAAACAAGGCGGCGGCAGCAGCAGCAGATGAGCAGTGTAAATGATGGAACATCAGATTGGTACAACCTATCCAAAACCAGGCATCACAATGCCTATGCACAGCCACACATCAGATATTTTTAAACATTAGCCATAAATGCTTTCTGTAAAAGTCCAGAAAATCACAGAAAACCCCAAGGCAAATTTTATGCCACTTACAATAATGTATTATCTTTAAAACCAGTAACATGCAAATTCCTAAAACTTCAGAAATCACCATTCCCTTCATAAACCCAGATGCATATCTGGTCATTAAGAGAAGTTTGCCATATTGGTTGATATGCCTTTTATATACTGATCACCCATTGGACAGTGTCCTGCTATGATTAAACACAGCTCCTTTTGTCCTTTCTTGTTTCCAATGTTATTATTACAACTTTCTGGTTAAGTAGTTTAACAACCTGTAAATTGTTTTCACTCCTGACACGTTTAACTGCAGTGATATTCTCACACGCAGCGTTGCTCTTGGAAGCACTTACCCTGGTTTCTGTAATCTGACACGTAACAAACCCATTTTGATATGTTACTGTAGAGGTTAAATTACTGTAGATGTCGTCTTTTTTTGTCATGTGGGATTTCTATAGGTAGTTGTAGTAGTACTTGTTTTGCAAACAGACCCTATTCTATCACATTACTTTTTTATTTAAGTAGGCCAGCGAGTGTCTTTTCCTGCAAAATGAAAATATAAACTGTTCACATTTTGACTGCTATGGTTGTCACAAAATTTGCTGTTACAATCTGACATTTTCACCTTGAATAATACACTCTTTACTTTGAATAATGTCTCATTCAGCTCGCTGTATCACTGGGTGATAAATTCACTGTTATGGTTGAGAGCTCTCGTATTTTTTTTAGAAGACATTAAAACTGTTCCCCCACTGTTATAATGATGCCAATAGTACCTAAAGTACGTTTTCCAAATACTGAAAGGCAAGTAGCTTTCAATACAAGGGAAACCTAACTGAAAGGATTTTCTTTAAGAATTAACTCCTATAAGCAATGGTGGCACAAGGAAAGAAAGTTAATTCTAAATATACCACAGTTAAAGTTGCAGACTTGAATAACCAGCAAACACATATAAAAGCAATTATAAGTTACCTTGACAGCAGAGTTTTCAAGATCAAGAACAAAATGTAAAGCAATTTTTTGGACTCCAGTTAGAGCTTGCAGATCTGTGACCTTTCAACACTGTGACATTGTTCCCTGACATCTAAAGACACTGGCAAGTTCTACTGGGTAAACAATTTGCAGCTGTTAATTATTCTAAACCATTCATGACAACCCACTCAGCTGGTGAAGAATTCTCTTTGAAACATTCTTAAAACAAGGAACCAGATGAAATGTTAGCTTGTCTCAACATTTGAATGAGTGTTTAAAGATAATGCTAATGAAATTCCCTGCTGAAGAAGCTTCATTTGAACCTTTATTACTTTCTTCATAGCTGTATGATTAGAAGCTCATCTGTTTTTTAGAGACATATAATTTTTTTAGACATATTCCACAGGTGTCTGCCTTCTACTAGCCTGGAAATTATTTTTTCATCCAGACAACACAAAAACTAAAACAGACACTGTGAAAATTGGGCTCACTTATTCACTTATTATATTAGCAACCATAACAATGTCTCTTTTCATGTGCCTTTAGGTTTAGATCCAGTTTTGACCATATAAGATCAGCATGTTCTCTTGGTCAGACCTGCTTGGTTCCAGGTGTGTGTCAGAATATTTTCAGTTGGTAGCGCAATTGACGGGATTAAAGGAATCATGTTGCATGGTTTCGTATTCAGTCCACGTATTCAGATGTGCTGCCTCACTGTTAACATACAAAGCTATGTGTCCCTCAAGTCTTGTGACCTCTTTCCTAATGGTTTGGATGACAGACAGCTTCCTTTTGCTAAATTAAATCAGGCTGTGGAAGAAGGTCCTAAAATTTCTAAACAAACACTTTAAATTTAAGATACCTTCCCTGTGAATTTCACTGCTACTAGATAAAAGATTGCAATGTTGCAACTGAATACAAGATAATCACTGATTTATGTATAGCCCATGGCACTGTTTTACTTGGCTTTTAGGAGGGCACATGTGAGTGCTGTTATAATAGCATAAACCTTCTGTGGTGACATTCTGTTGATGAGAGAGCTGGCCGACAGAAATAGAGAAAATGGCATGCATTAGTACATTCAGAGTCCGCAGCACACCACGGAGCACAAAGTCAGGGAGATGTCATCTCCACAGTGATTACTTCAAACTGAGTTTTCCAGGCCACATTGTCTGACTGCTTTAATGGCTTCCTGATATGGCTCTGCATGGAAAAGGGGCTTGGTGCTGCTCTCTCGGTGGAACACCCTGAGTTTGTGAGCGCTACCGAAACACTCTGTCTGTCTCTCACTTGCTTTTGCTGTACCCTATAGTCACATGCGTTCAGTGAGAGACACATTCTGATCACAGAGTATTGTGTGAGTGAAGCGCTGTCACTTCACTCATATATGCTATCACCCTTATTAGTCCTGCCGTGTGTGTCTATAGTCCCAGCTTTCTTTCACCGCTGTTTGTTGCCATAAGTTGGGCAGAGAAAACCATAAGTTCAGAAGCCACCAGAAAGTCACATTATTTTGCACTTGGCATCTCAGAGCTACTATATAAACCTGTAATAATAAAACAATTTATATTATTCCTTCTGCCTCCCACACAGTGTCCAGGGCCACCAGCAGAGCACAAACTGTAACAGTATAAGAAAGGATCTATATGTGTCTGATCAAATCAACTTACACAGCAACCAGATCACCATGGTGCAAAACCTGGTTTGTCAGCAGTGATCTGCAGATACACACGGTACGCATTATTATTTATTTGTAAGTGAACAACAGGTGTAGCTGTTCTGCAAAAACACATTAATCAGGTCCAGAAAGAATCAACTAATATGGCTAAACAGGGAAATAATGGTAAAAAAAAAAACTGACAGAGGCTTATGGTTTACAGGCAATATATAACATTTAAAACTCTTGTGGTAGCAATGCAGTACTTTAACGTAGGAAGAACAAACCTATATATCAAAAACGAAAATAGACAATTATACATAAAATTGAGCTGCACATGCAAAAAAAATAAATAAGTTTTTCCAACAATAATTATGGTAAGAGGTCATTAAGAACTCAAGTTGTTAATTCTTAAAACATAGAAAAGTGAAACATAACGACAAAACAAAACGGATTAGTGGGACGCTGAAGAGAAGTAGGAGGTTGGGCCCTAATGTCGTAGATCCATTTTCTTTTGGGCGTTTGAAGACTACAGTATATACTGATATAAGAGTTAGCTCAAAACAATTTTCAGGGATCTGGTGGCATTTTCCTTGTGTTACAAAAGATGAGAGCAATTATTCTTAGGCCTCTGGCTATGTTATTTCATAAATTATTAAACTGGAATAGTACCCCAGATTGGAAAGCTGCCATTGTTAGGATAATTCACAAAAAAAAAAAAAACCTGACAAAAGACTGTGTATAGATCAATTACCACCTATTACTATTGCTGTAAAAGTTATGAGGTCTTTTGGTTGTAAGAATTACAGTGCTTCTGAACAGTAATGTCTTACCACAAAGTAGTGATGAGTATATAAAAGGCATATTGGCTAGCTAGTATCCAGCTCCCTGAAGACACAACAAAGGCTGCTGACTGTATGGAGGATTACCGTATGATTTATTTAGACTTTCAAAATGAGTTTAATAAATAACACATTAAAGATTGATCCAAAAACTAGAGATGGAATTCCAGGTTGTGAGTTCATGTGGATACATCTGGAGTTGTCAAACAGGAAGGAGTCCGTGATTGTAAGATGTACACACTTGAACTGGACCAGTGTGAAGAGTCAGCTAGGCAGCCACTCTGCTGGTAATAAGGAGATGACAACAGAGCCTTCTGATGGAGATGGAGCTGCTTAACTTGACACTGTCACATTTACACCACGCTGTTGTGGTAAAGGGTAAAAAAATGCAAATGGAATAGATGGATATGTCCATTTGTGTGCACAATGTATTTTTCAGCAAAGTCAAACTGAGGTTTTAATACGCAATAAGGCCTCACTTAGAACTCTTTGTGTAGCTTTGTCACCTTGTGTTTGGATGGACCTCAGCAAAAAACATCACAGTACATCACCTGGCCTTAAATGGTTTCCCTTCAAAGGTGGGTTAGAGTAAACTGCTACCAGGGCCAGGATATCAGCGCCAAGTACAACCTTAAGTGAAACAGACAAGGTCAACCATCGTGACTGCTTTCTGTTAGCTCTGATTCAAGAAGACAAGGCTATACATGTAAACTTGTTTGGTACCAGACAGGACTAGAGAAAAGAAAACCTTTCTTCACTTACACAGTAGCAAAGTAGTCTCCCAGATTGTGTAATACTGCTCCACACATACCCAGGCCTTAAACATATTCAAGTCCACATTAAATAAAAGAGATACTTGAACAGTATGAATACAAATGAGTGAGAGAAAATAAATGGTTTCAACTTGTTTATACACTTTCGTATGCTTTTATATTCAGGTTAATGTGCTGTAATTGGAATTGAGTGATCTGAGTTGTTGTCCTCCTGTATTAATTTTTCTTGTGCAGGACTTCAGGCTCCTGGATTCAGCAGCCTACTTTGTATGCAGACATTTATTTCAAGCATCATTGTAATTAGTTCAGCTTGCTCAAATGTTTAGAAAATATAAATTTAAATGTCACATCAGCTGAAAGATGAAAGTCATGGATCCTTAACAGTCATTTCTCTTAAAATGTTATTTTTGTCACACACCCCGGTACAAATTGACATTAGACATTGACCAGTGTACATTTCTTATTTTATTTCAAATGAATACAGTGGAAATCACTGTGGTGTGTGGCCTTCTGGAGTCTGGAAATGCTGAGCCCTTCAGCACCAGGTTCAGGAGACAGCTCCCAAAAGTCAGACTCTCAAAAACAAAAGGCCATGAAATACCAGAAGGTGAGGTGTACTAATGAGAAACAGCTGGGCGTGGCCGCCTCATTGACTCCAAGGACAAGGAGTTGGGAATGATAGAAACAACAAGGATTGGTGACCCAAGGTGGGAGGGATATATAAACCCCATCCATTACTGCCTATTTAATCCAGAGGGCTTTACTGTGGTAACTAATGGGGTGCCAGTTCAACCAGCATCTGACTGGCAATGTATGGTAATCACACCCACAGCTGGTTTCAGAGCTGTAGGGCTCATGTCACTATGGAAACACGAGGTAGCCATGGTTGTCAAGGAAGGCCACATGAAGAAATGGACAACACATTTCTCTTTCCCTCATCCCCCCCACCCTTCCTCTACCTCCCATCTTTTTCTCTGTCTCTCTAGCTTTCTCTGTATCTCTCTCTCCCTTTCACAGTCTCTCCCTGTCTTTGTCTCTTCCTTTCTCTATGCTCTTCTACTCTCTCTCCATCTCCTCTGTCCATGTCACTTTGTAATTCAACATTTATGTCCTTGCTGATAACAAGTTGGCGACGTAAGAAAAGTCACCTTGTCAGGTAACTCAGGTGAGCTCAAACAACCGAGATCCGTTTTTATTGATGACAAATTATGTCTCAAATCACTGCTGGATTTAACTAATATAACTTTGCATGCAATTTATCTTCAAACTACATGGGGAGCATAACAATAGTCCGGCACTTGTTTTCTTTAAAAAGAAGTCATTTTGATGCATCTGGTCAAAGGAACATCACTCAAAAAGAGGAGATTAGCTGGACAGCTTGACGTATGATTTAGTGCACGCTTACATTAGAACAGATATTCCACTTGAAAAATAGAGAATCAAAATTTAATTTTTTCAGCATGTCATAGAGGCCAGAGATTTAAAATGAAGTCAGTTTTGTGTTTATCCCTGATGTGCTAATAAAAGACAAAATCAAGAGACTGAATCAAAACATCAGAATCGCCCGCATATCAGCCCAACCGTATCTATTTTGTCGCTAATTAATCCACAGATAATAAAGGAACTTGTGTTTTTAACATTTAATTTGTTCTGTAAGACAATCAATTACTGAAATCTGGCAGTTGGCATGTATGGTCTCTGCTCAACTTACTCGCTTGTGACAGTGCTGTTAAATGTTAAAACTTTTGAAGTAAACTTTAATGATATGGTTGATCTTAAGGCGGTGTCAGATGAAAATAATCAAGGCTTAGTAGAACGCTAATAAAGTTTGTTTTCAATTATCACAGTGTCCATAGTGAGCAGAGCACAGTGAGACAATTTCCCTGACAGTAACAAGCTTGTTAGACTCACTGAACACAGTCCTAGCAGAAAAGAAAGGAACACAGGAACATAGAGTTTCCTCACCCTGAGGTCAGGCCCTTTGTAGTGGCCTCACATTATTCAAGATGCTATGGCCAGCCTCTATGGACAGACAGTACATTAAGTACCACAGGGCCATGTAAGCAGAGACAGTTGGAGTATCAGAACATCACATACTTTGGGAAACTCTTTTAATACTGGAAAGCATTACAAGAATGTGACAGTCATTCACTGTCATGTGACAGACAGTAGACGAAAGAGTGGTGTAGCATTCACAGAAGTTACAATAAATCCACACATGGCTGTCAGATTGAGACTAAACAATATATTTAACCACTGACAAAATGACAGCATATAAAAATCTTATTTAAAACTTGAATTAAAAAAGGAAAAACATCTCAGTCAGCCAGTCTTTTAAGTTCTTGAAATGTCAGGATCTTTTTACCGTCAAGGTGTCTGTAACATGGATAAAAGCATCATTTGGGGTTCCCCAGCTTTGCTGAATACTGACAAAATGGACTTGATACATCTGCATACTAATTCCACAACACTGCTGGATGGGCTACTTTAAACATTTTCAAGTTTTGTACTGTTTATGTTTTCTGTACTTTGGAATTTCTGCCAGCACAGAGACAGGTTACCTGCAGGTTTTCATGCATGTCAGTTAATGAAAGGAAAGTCAGTCTATTGGCACTGTTTAATGTTACCTGTAATACTTATATTATATATAATATAATATATATCCAACCTGCCTTTTCTTCAACAGTCCTGTTTCACAGTGCCAACTGCTGCTGTTCTTTACCACATCCTATTTTTATTTTATTTTATATAGTGCATTTTTTTTTTATTAATTCCAAATTTACTGAAAGATTACAGGTATCTGTCAAACCAAAGAATTGATCGGTCAGCTTTTGGCTGCTCCCTGTGAGGGGGTCGTCACAGTAGACTGAACAGCATCTGGTCAAAAATTCACACATCAACTTGGCACAGGCTTTTACACAGGATGCCCTTTCACACCCTTCCGTTTCATCTGGGCTGTAAAGTCAAACCTAAAAGACTAAGGGACTCAGACACATCTGCCAGTACAGCACACAGGGCTAATAAATAGAGTACACGTATACCTGGATGATTGACTATGAGGTACTAAACTGCTGACTCTAGTAGATGAATGGCAATTAAGCAGTGTGCTTAACTGACACAGATGGAGATGTACAGAGACACAGAGCTGGTGTTTTATGCAAACCTGGCAGGTTGTATTAGTGTGTTTGAATTATTTTCTTCATTTTTATAAATTAGTAAAAAAGAATTTTAGCAGTAATTCAAGGACTTGCCTTACTTTGTTGGAACTGCTTATCTAGACCCTAAAGGCCTACTGTCTTTTTCAGTACATTTTTTTGCAATTGACTCCAGTACAGGAATGGAGCCACCTACTGGGAATTACATTAACTTCAGTATTGTTGATGTTCATTAAAAAACATAATGTCTTAACATTATAAGGTTCTGAAGCTTCACAAAACCCCACGTAGCCATTCAGAATTGCAAAAAAAAGTACAATTCAATACATTGTTTTTAATATGAAATAGTTGGTTTGTATTTACTTGGCCAACATGGTTTGTAACAAAAATATGCAGCAGTCAGTTATTTTCATTACCCACATGCCTTTTAATTCCCTCCTGTAGAAGCAGACCACAGTTTGGAACTTCCTTTCTTATAGGAAGCAATATCGTTACAATTGAATACTGGGAAATTGAGTTTAATTCCAATATTGAGCAATGCAATATCTTCATAAGACACCACTGTGGTCCAGACCTTGCTGGCCAATATTTGGTCAGCATTGGAGCTGACGCTGATACTGTGCTTTTTGCCACAAAAGATCTCACCCTGATCAATGTGTGAGCAGGAGTAGAAAACCCCTGTCTTTCACTAAACTTCAGAAAATGGTAAGACAACAGTACAAAGGACTGATGAAATTACCTCCATTCCCAGCACTACCCACTGCAATGCACATGTGGGTCTGCAGGGTGGTTCAGATAAAGTGCAAAATGTTCTTTGCTCCTAAGTGAGATAAAACTTAATATAGAAATTTTAAGCTCTGTGTTTTTTTCTCTGTTACATAAAATAGCATTCAACCAAGTACCACAGCAAACTCCTCTGCAATCAGACATTACTTTTGTCTTTCATAGTGTTTAAATGAGTTGAAAAAGTGTTCAGTGTTCTGTCCTTCACTAAAACATTCTTTAGACTGCAGGCTAGGAGTCGCTTATTTATAAAGTCGAGCTATTATGTGTATTTACATGTGTCTGTGTGATAACACCTTCGAATGGGATATGTGTAATTATATTTCATTAGCTGCTCATTAATGTTCATCAATCTTACACATTTCTGTGTTGCACCCAGCAACTGTGATCTGGTGAAGAACTGATGTATATGCAAGGCATTGGTTTGTGTGTTTGCCAAGGCTGACAGGACTGTTTGGAATTAATCTAATTAATGATGTTCAGTCTGCTCCATTAAACAAAGAGATGAATGTGTTAAAGCTGAGGCAGATCGGCAAAGATAGGAGAACCAAGAATCTAGATAGGAATAGTCTCCACAACTGTAAAATGCAACACAATTCCATTCTTATGATTTTCATTCCATTTTCGTGTGTGTGTGTGTGTGTGTGTGTGTGTGTGTGTGTGTGTGTGTGTGTGTGTGTGTGTGTGTGCTTAATGATTGATCTGATTTTGTTGTCCTTAAAGGGCTGGAATCCATCTGATTTTCAGAATACGTAAATAAGGGGAAGTTCCTGAATGTTTTCTCTCAGCCTGCTTCATGTGCTCTACTTCAAGCCCATCTTCAGCCACAGTAATGCTGTGCAAAGACAATGCAAATTGTTACCAACAGGGCCAATCTACATCTGCAGGTCTAAAACATTGTGTTTCTGCCTGTGGTGACAACCTACTGGGTTGAATCTGAGCTGCTATGTCATAAAAATTCTAAACATCTAGTAAAAGCCTCATTAAACATAAGGATGACACAACAAATGCAGTGATTCTCCGAACAACACAGCTCTAATGTTCAGTCTGTTAAAGAATGACCACAATTTTCGCCATGCTTATAATACGAAAAAATATATAAAGGTTAAAGTTGTTTCTTGCGTTTGTCAAGATTTCTATGTAGCTAACTGAGATGTGGTGTTCTGATGGGGTATCCCGATGTGTGTCGAGTGTGAGTATCCAGATAAACATTCCCCCATTCCTCAGGAAAAACCTTACTGTTAGTAAGGAGTACCTTTGTTGGAACATGAGCTGCTGATTTTTATTGTATTTTGCAACCGTCTTACTATTTGTTAATACCTGCGCACACCTGTTTATTAAACTTCTATATAAGCTGTGTGAATTTCAGTATCTTTGACCTGAGCACTCAGAACATTGTGCTTGTCTCTGTTTTAATAATCATATAAAACCAAACTGGCATTTTAAACCTTCATTTCCATGACAATAAGTTACTAAAACCAAAGGAGTGTCAATAGCAGACATGATTAAAAATATCACTTGAGACATTTAAAGCACCTGTTTTTTTCTGTTTTCTAAAAGTCCTAATGCCCTTTGTAACCCAATGATCAGATGTGCTCCAAATTCTTACCTCCAAGTACTAACAAACAGCCAGGACTGTTTCTACTGCAGCTTTTCAAACTTTTAAGTAGTTTTCAAGACAAAGACATATTGAGAACTCAGCTAACAGATATGCAGTAGTGTTCCAAACTTTGCATATTAGTACAGGGTAAAGCATGATGTGAACATTTCCTGACACTGTGTGAGAGCGACTATTAGTGCCTTATGTAAGAAAAGGTCATAATCACCTCGAGAGGATCTATTGTCACATGAAAATCAGTGTCATATACCATTTACACATTGTATTATACACAAATACTCTGCATTTTCCCTCACTGTTATGCAATTCCAACACTACAGTATTTTTTAATTACCATTGTGGAAAAAAATACAACTTTGTAAAATATTCTTTTAATATTAAGAGTTAAAAAAGTGTAAAGTCTGGTTTCCTTGTGCTCAGTTTGGTGCTCCTTTGCAAGGACCCTGGGCACGTGTATTACCTGTTACCCCTCACAAAATGTTGTGTGTTGAAAAAAAGCTTGAAAATTGAGAATATTTAAAATCTGGTAAATACATAATTACAAATGTGTTAATTTCATAGAAGGGAAATACATTTTTTCTATCGATAACCTTATAAATCAGAATGCAAAACATAAAGCTAAGTCTACTGTGTGGTTAATATCATGGCTACTTCCAGCAACAATATTTTTTATCCATATAAAAAAAAACCAGACATTATGTATTACAGTATTCATTCATCTTCTATACCACTTCATCCTGTTAAGGGTCACAGGAAGCCTGGAGCCCATCTCAGATCACACAGAGCACAGGACTCTCAGGACAGGGCACCAACCCACCACACACATCCACTAAAGACATTTTGGAGACACCAATCACCCTAACCTGCATGTCTTTGGATTGTGGGAGGACACCGGAGGGACTGGATAAAACCCGCCAAGCACAGGGAGAACATGCAAACTCCACGCACACAGACCCAAGGCAGGTAACGAACCCCAGGCTTAGAGGTATGAGGTAACAGTGCTAACCGCCACACCACCGTGCTGCTTGTGTTACAGCATTAAATGTTTAATTCCACTTGTCATCAGGGTTCAGCACAGAGCTGTTTATCATGTACATCCTGTCACTGAGTGAGAGGTAACTCTATGTCAACAGCATACACCTGCTTACTGCCCAGCACACATTCTCATATCCAAAAGAGGACGCACAAATCTACCCACAATTCAAAGGTGTATTACACAGGAAAAGAAGTCAAGGAAATCCACCTAAAATAAAACAGATTGGTTCATTCCACAGAAATTAATACAAAATTAACTAAAAAAAACAACTTAAATCCTTTTTAAAAACCTGCATAGATTGGATGTGAAGAAATGCATTATAACAAAAACAAAGTGAAATGTTATTAATTGGGTACTGTATATCAAGCTCCTACATGGAGCTATTTAAGAAAATATTGCTTTAATCAGCTGTGGATTTTCTCTGTAATGCACTGTTTACTGACTGGGAACCATGAAAAAAAGCATGCGCAAAATCATTTCCTGTATTCATTTATGAAAAATCAGTAACGTTGCCTGCGACTATTTGTAATTACCCTAGATTTTCAATTTCCCAATGAATATCATTACAGTTGCCCGTATCATTACAGTTTTCCAATTTAATGCAGAGCTAGAGAAACTGCCAGATGTAATAAAGGAGCAAAACAATGGCAGTTATAAATATTTCATATGTGATTAAAAGTTCGCAGAAATCATTTGAAAATGTATTACATTTGAGTTTCAGTGCTGTTGATTTTCCATTGAAGTGTTACAGTTTTTGCAGTTTAAAGCATCCCGTAACTAATCAGTACTTTAATAGATATTAGCCAAACCTGAATTCAATATTGTTGACAATCTCAACTATTTCTTTTAGACTTCATGTTTCACATGCAAAGGTTTTTGCAACCAAAATAGATGTTGCATTTTGTTGCGTTTAATATATAGTTTATGTTGTTTCAATTGCATGTAGACAATACAAGGTAGCTGACAGATTGAAAGTGAAAATGAAACTCTGTAACCAGTGACACTTATATTGTTTGCTTCTGTGTTTGAATGTAAACAAATTGCGGCAGACGTCTTCACTTAGCAAAAACTGCTCAGAAAAAGGTGTTGCTTAATTTATTAATGTAAATAAGAGGACCCATAAAAACAATGACATGATTGTGTATGATATGAAAATGGAGTTTGCAGTGTTACTCACATGCAACTAAACAGGTCTGCATTGTTTAGCCATGCGTTTGCTAAATTGGCTATGGCGGCGTATTTCTGCCACCATCTAAAATTAAAATATGATCCGTTTTGTCTTATAATACATAACGTTTCTCCTTATAACTCGAACCTTTTTTCATTTTTACGTGATTTTTTTTGTTACAAATAAAAACCTTTACGTTTTAACGTAATACTGTTTGTGTTTTAATGAGATGCCAAAGTTTTATGTTTTAATGCATTTTAACACAAAAGCAGCACTTTGTGTTATAACTTTTACATTTTTTCACAAAACCAGCACCAGTTTTGTGTTATAACACAAACTTGACACTTTGGGTATAAATACAAAATGTTTCGCATTTTTTACACAAAAGCAACACATACGACATCATCGGGTTAAAGGTCAAGGTCAAATTCCTCTTTTAATCATTTACTTTAACAAAACTGATCATTTTATGGAAATAACATGATCCTACATTTGTAAACTGTATAATAAGGAAATTACTTTAGCCAGTTTGGACCAAATAATACCTGTAAAGTAGGTTTTGCTTTGGTTATGCGTGATCACGGAACATACTGTGTCCATGGTTTGATATTTGTGACAGAACAGTGGTAGCTGTTCGATGCATACTTGTAGATACTACTGAACACACCATGTTATAGAACAGTGGCAACAGTGGCGGTCTCAATTCAGTTGAATCTGTGGCATAACTTGAAGATTGCTGTACACCACCGCAATCCAGATAATGTGAAGGAGCTGGAGCAGTTTTGCCTTAAAGAATGCTTAAAAATCCCAGTGCCGAGATGCGCTAAGCTAATAAAGACATACCCCAAGAGACTTGCAGCTGTAATTGCAGCAAAAGGTGACTCTACAAAGTACTGACTACTTATTTCTGTTTGTTTGCCTTAATTATTGTTTATGTCACAATTAAAAAATGTCACAATAAAAAAAGTCGTAAGCTTGTTGTGTAAATCAAATGGTACAAACCCCCAAAAAATCCATTGTAATAATTTAAACAACCTTTTAACTAAGGTAATGCATAAAATCAGGACAAACACCAAGGCACTGTGTTTTAGATTTGGATGAGACACTGAGAAATTCTATTGTAAGACAAACCATTACTTCTGTTGTTACATTATAGTGTTAAATTGGTGGATGCTTGGATAAGGGTTCATGTCTGAAGGTTCATCTCCTATGAAGTGAGCAGAACACGCCCTGTCAGCAGCACCAGCCATCTGGTTCTTTTTGATTACTCAAACTATTCAATTTCTGTCATGCAATGACTGACAAATACCTTGCAGACACCAGAACCACTCCTTTTGCTTTTATACAGGTCTGTATATGCCATTTGTACAATGGGCAAAGGTACACTGCATCTTCGGCATCTCTTGGAATATAAGCTCTACTACACAACAGGCACTGCAGGGAACTGTGCCACTGTTCTATAACCTTTAACCCGATAACGTCACAGTCTGCTTTTGTGTAAAAACTGAAACGTTTTGCGTTTTTATTTTTTTGTTTCTGAGGGTCTGTGGCTATTTGTTCAACTAAAAGCGTGTACACTTTTCCATTGTGCCAGTTGTAGTGTTACATGACCTTGGATGTGACTTTTAATAGAAAACTACAAGTAAACCAGTTGAACAGCATTATCACTGAACAGTACCCTAACTGCAACAGCAAGTTAACTGACAGCATTTCAATATGGAGTTGCATTATTTGCAAAATAAAATATATATTTATTAATTTAATGGTGGAGAACAGCAATTTTACCGTGCTCCTGCTAAATTAGCATACATCCTGAAATGCATTTTTCTTTCTGGCTTACCCTTCCTGTTCATGTTGTATTTCCTGTTCAGATTGAACAACCACCAGCATATTAGTGTGTCAATTGTAGTGTTATTTTATTTAATCATTTGGAGGTATACATAATGTTTCTATAAAGCAAAAATGCAAACAACTCAACTGATGATTGAATAGTACTATTACCAATATTCTGCCTCTGTTCTTGTACTTCTCCTGATGCCAAATACTGCTTACTCATAATAAAACAGAATTTTGCATACATTTTGTTGAAATTTAAATGAAAAAATGTACAATCATCATTTTAAAATTAAACACACCGCTTGCACTCCAGAAGCAGAAATGCCCAAGCCAGTCAAGCTTCTGTAACATGGTTGAGACCAGAGTCTGGCACGGTTGGACCCTGATCCTGAGCTGGGTCAATCTGACCCTCCTTTCAGTTTCACAGTTGCTGTGGTGGGTGGGGGAGGGGTGCGCATACCCCAAGCCAACCCCACAACTTGTGCAGATGTGAACCCACCAAAACACACAATAACCTGTTATGAGCATAAACTCAAAAAGGTTCCCCTTGCTGGCAAAATCATCCTGCCTTAATGAAAAACCTGCCCAACAAGTGCCATCCCTCTTTTCCTAAGTCAGTTTCTTTTATTTATTTTCTTCCTACAATCCCTAAACTAAAGTGAAGGTGTAATTGAAGACTGCACACCTGGAGATGTATGAACACAGCTGCTCTGAGTTGCTCTGCCACCCTTTACAGGACCTTCTCTCTTCTGTCTTGTTATAATAAAATTACTAATAAAACGCAGCACATTTCTAGCAATTTCTGCTTACATTTTACATGTACAGTTTCTGGTAAGTTAAAAAGTCTGTTTGAGTGCATCTGGAAATTAAACAGTAGGGTGCTTAATGTGTCCTGCTACAAGCCTGTAAAATGTTTGAGTATTTATATGAAAATTATTAAAGAGATGATGTTGTTTTATCAGAATACTCACTCAGGTCTACCTGGTGGTGACAGGTTGTAGATCACATGTGTTATCACCACAAACGTGAACTACAGTCTGCTGTGTTTGGAAATATCTCAGTAGTGAATCGTTTGAGCGCTGTTTCATCAATCTCTGCTGTTACCATGAAGACTGTCTGTTGTGTGTATGTGTCTGGTCACATTTTCAGTTGAAGGACATACACCCACAGACGTTTTGTGCCATCATGCTGTTTGACTGTCCATATTGTTGAGAGGGCAAGCGTTTTGGGCGCCAAGCGTTTCATGTGCCAAGCATTTTGGGGGCCAAAGCAGATGGGTTCAACAGACCTCATCATGCTTCCTTGCCAACTCCACCCTTTGGTACCCTTCTTCTCAGTTTTACCAGTGTGGCTTCAAACACTCCCCATTCAGAACCTCAAAGAATGTCCCTGGATAAACCAGGACCCCCTGTTTCCCAAGGTCAGTTGATTTATAAAGCTAAGGAGACTACTTACGCCTTTCAGAGGAAACAAAACAAATGTTTAAAAAATGTAACTATATCCTAAATCTTGTTTACTGAAACTTGTTCAGAATACAGAGATAATATTTTTATATCAGTGGTTTAATAGAACAAACTGAACCTTCTCACCCTTTTATAAATTTGACTCAGTATTTCCTGTAGTAGCATCACTCTATCACAGCAATTCTGGAGGCCGGAAGAATGATCTCCTAATCAGCAAAGTTAATTATGTGTTAATTCATCCGAGATACTTCTATTGTCCATTCACCCATCCGTCTATCTCCAGCTGTCTTTCTGCATAATGTTTTAGTGTCTTTTTGTGCTCATGTTTGTCCTTCTGGAAAAGTCAAACTTTGATATTCAGTAGAGTTCTTAATGGAGGGATGAAACTTCTGTTCAAGGACAAGAGGTCAGATTTCTTGTAAAAACTCTGAAGTGTATAATAACACATTAAAAAGTCATGGAAGTATTGTTAACCCTGTGAGGCCAGGATGACCTTGACGCTGGATTAACACAATAAATATTGTTAAAGACAATAGGGAGGAAGGACAGGATTCCCGAGATACTGACACATGCATGTAGGCATTGTTAAGGTGGAACTGAAAGTGTTTGAGCTACTTCCAGAAACAGAAAATCTCACAAGTGATGTATCCATAAAAAAAAAAAAAAAATTGACAAATGTCTTTTCATACATAATTATACAACATACAGCAGCATCTATGTGTGACTTTAGGAAATTTGATGACAAAATCCCAGGAAGCTGTTTAGTTATTTAGTTAATGCTTTTTGTACAAATGTAGCTGGTAATTAAAACCAATGAGTGAGGAATTGTAAAGGAAATGTAAAGACTTTATTCTAAACAGAGAGGATCACCTCTTTTCAGAAAAGGTCGCTGATGTGCTCAGCTGTGAAGATTTCCATCTCGCTTGAGATTTAATATTAGCGAGCAGGTGTGCCGAATACAGATAATAGGGCAAGAAAAAAGCTATCTTTTCCGGCATCTCACAAAGATGCTCTCTGATTACAGGCATTTCGCTTCATGCCCATTGACAGGATATACAGAATGGCATTTTGGGGGGTGCAGGTGGGGAGTGGGTGCAGCAGTGACAGCGAGGGGACAGAGAGACAAGTGGAACAGAAGCAGTAAGGAGGACAAAGCTAGCAAGAAAAGAGACGCATGAATGAACGACAGCAGAGAGGAAAAACAAAAACGGCACAACGCTCCCAACCTTTTGGAATAATGTGTTTCTCTCCAAATCTTTTTTTTTTTAAAGTAAATGTTAAGTTACCTCTCCCCTCCCCTCCCTGAGGCATTGCCATCTCCTCTCCCTCCTCCAATGACACCATCTTCTCTCTTCCTTCTCTCCGCGAAGGTGTCAGCACTCTTGCATACATTTTGCATTTGAGCGATGGCCGTGGTGTGTTTCAGAGTACAGCCAGCTACCTCACATGTGAAGGAGAAAGAGCCTGCAATTCAGCATAGCAAGAATAACAGCACCCCCACCCTGCTTGCTAACACCATCTTTGCAGGACACTCAGACCATTCTTTCCAGTTCAGTCACAGCCTTTCATGTCGCCACATGCCCTGTCCCTGATTAACTGTGCCACATGTTTCCTCCCGGTGTCCTGCTGATGAACTCTTCCTAAGCTGTGCTGCAGTTTACATAGCTCTCTTAACCTCAGGAGCCAAAGCGTATCTTTGCTACAATATCATCCATCCACCCATGCATCCATCCATCCATCCATCCATCCATATATCAGTTTTCGATATGGCTTATCCTACACAGAGGCATGGGGGGCCTGAAGCCTGTCCCATGTAGCTAAGGTCAATGCATGCCCCAATCAATCACAATAATTTAATTTATATTGTCTCCTGTAAAAAATACAAGAGCACAAATCCAAAGACAAAACAAGTTCATGGATATTTTAAACTAAACACGACAGGTAGAAGACAGGACCAAACTAATCCTTTATTTAATCACAGAAACAATTTTTCTAATAGTCTCAAATCATTTCTGCCCACGTGTTGGAAAAACTCGAAACATTCCAGCCGAAATTAATCACAGCCATATATTTCAATTTCAACCATCGAAATCAAATGAAAGTTAACACTGACCTTACTTATACATTATTCTTAGAGTGAGATAGAACAATTTATTTTTTTATGGATGAAAGTACTCAAGCTATACTTTAAGTGTTTTGCATCCTCAAGAAAGAGATTAAAGATGACTATTTGCAAAGTGAATTTTTAAGGGCAATTTTTTGAATAAGGTCAACAAATCAGGTAGACAGTTTTCAGCTTTCTAATGCCAGTTAAGAAAAAAAGTCTATTTATCACACAAAGGCTCCCAGCAGTTGAGTTTAATGGTCCAGCAGCTCACATATTACCCTTAAACATGTCACATGTCCATTCCATTCAATTAGCAGTGACCAAGGGGGTCTCTCCTTCTGTTCTTTGTCAGACAGTAACATTAAGGGATACAATTACCATCTGTTACACCCCCAGATGTCCACAATGTATAATGTATCTCTCCACTTTTACTCACTGATAAAACTGAGGAGGGTTGGGGTTTTTGTTGTTTCTATTATTGAACTTGTTTTTTCAGTACTATGCTTAAGACATGGTTGAATGCTTTCTATATATAATAGTAATGAACACTAATACTCAAAGGCAAAGGGATTAGGTTGCAAGCCCTGTTTACTGAACAAAACAAGCTAAGGCTCACAATCCAAAAGTCAGTTTAAAAAACGGGGGAAAGGTTAAATGATCCAAAACAGTCAGACTGGAAAATAGGACCAGACTGAAAACACACACTGGATTTAACCGGTTGAAAGGGATGACAAGAGAAACGAAATTAGTGATTAGCAGTAATAAAAATAGCCATTTGTAATACATCACTGAGGTAATGACCAAAACATTGTAGAATAAAGAGCAGGTGATTATATTATTGAGCTGCCAAATGTGTTTAATAGTCAGGTGAATGAGATCTGTCATAATAGATGTGACCTTGACCTATTGGGTGTGACTTTTCATTGCACGCTTTCACATCTGTTTTTCGCATCAATGGAGTTCTGGCCAGTTGCTGATATGATAGTACAATCTCCTCTCCGGGAAATGCCAGGTGTTCTGACAAGACTGCAAGAGGGATGGCATTCAGCATGAGGTGTTGGTCCATCAGGATTCATGTGGTGTCAGATCCAAAATGTCGCCCCTGTCATGTCCTTCGCTGTCAGTCCTGCACTTGTCCACCAGGTATCACCTTTTCCCCTGCTCTCTTGTTATTCATGTTTTTCTGATTCTGTTCTTTCCATGTGTGGTCTTGTTAATACTATTAGCATTTACACCTGTGTTCTATTTCCTGTTGTGTCCTTTATATAGCTCTTCTCTTGTGTTAGTCCCTTGTTGGTTATTGTGTGAAGTAGATGTTCCCATTCTGCTCTTTGGCTTGTAAGTTCACCTTATTCACCATTGTTACCCTGCTTTTACTAATCATTTAATTTATTGTACTTTATTAATCTCAGAGGGAAACTACTACTCTGTATTTCATCAATTCCCTGAGAGGAACAATGGGCCTCCAGTCACATGCAGCACCCAGCAGAAGAAGCTACTTGGATGAGTGGTGAAACGTTCCTATCAAGAAGAAAGAAGTTCAGTTGACATGATTCAACTTCCAGACTGTTCCACCTGGATGACTGAGAAACTTCATCAATATCCCACCCTGTTCTACCCATTGAGCCACCAAACCTCCTTTTTGTAAGTTGGACCTCGCCTCTCTCACCTTGTTTCTCCAAATGTTATAACCACTGGGCACCCAGGCTGTTCTTCCAGCATGTAGCTTTCCCAGTCCACCAGGTATTCCACAGATCCCGATGGTGTTGAGAATCCAGGAGAGCATTGATCTGACTAAGCAAAATTGTTCTCCAACATGGTAGGAGGAGGAAGAAGAGAAGAAGCCAGGCTACATTGCACTGTAGAAAGGTTTCAATGGGAGGTGCTGGTTGATGTCCCTAGCCAATAAGAAGACCTTCTGACTTGGGCAAAACAGGGGGTATATTTAGTGAGATGTGGGACCAGGGACAAAGAGCGACAGGAATGGATGTGAGCAGACTGTCAGGCAAGGTTTGTGTTGTGCACAGACAGGGCAAGAAATGATGAAACCATGTGACATGGAGGGCTGCCAATGCTTCTTCAGCAGCAGTGTGACAGTTTTGGCAATACCTGGGTATCCCAATTACATTGAGGGGAGTGCCCATTTCAGCTATCATGGACATTGAGTGGGCAGCACATACCTCTTCCCAGGGGGTGCATCCTCCCTGCTGCTTTATGAATCTGATCAACAATGTCCCATCCTTCCAGGGTGACAATGGAGGACTGAGGTACAATACTCTCCTGAAAGGGAAGTCTGAAGAGTTGCTCAAACTGCCTATGAAATCCACGTTACTAATGTTGGATCCAAGAATGCCTGCACCTCATCACAAATCTGTAGTGAGAAAAAAATAACCCAACTTGCTTTGTGGGGTTTGCTCTCTTAGTGGTTTTTATGAATTTCAGTTTCCAGTCATCTGTCAGTATAACAATGTGATGTTTTGTTATTTCTAACCACTATTACCATTCAATCAAAGTCACTTCTATAACTAAGTGTTCTGTGTCCCACATTGTAGTTTTGTTCAGCTGAGCTCAACTTCCACAAACACAATTCACAGGGATACATCTTCGGTGGTGTTTCATGTCACTAGGAGGACATCAGCCCTGCTCCCACCTCAGAGGCATCAACAACAAACAGTCAAATGACAATAATTAAAACCCCTTTTGTAATAGCTCATTATCATTACACACCTACGTGCAAAAAGATGAGATCTGTTTGGTCTGTGTAAAAAGCTGGATCACGTTAACAGGAGGAGCTGACCTGATAAGTAATTTGTTATTAGTGCACTTTTCACCATCTGGGCTTTTTTGATGATTAATTTAACCTGCAAAGTCTAAAGGCCAGACAGACACATTTTTGTTCATTCTGGTCATTTTCAAGAGTTAAGCTGTACCTTTTCATCCATGAAGCCTAGGAGAATTACTGAGAGATGGGCATTGATTTCTTTTTTTTTTTTTTTACCAAAGGTTCAAACACTTCCAGAGCTTTGGAAAGTGGTAGAGGCAAGCATGAGGATGACAAGGAGGCATTGGGTGAGTTGAGCTCCGCTGGCTGATTCAGCTCGTTAGCTTTCCCTGAGGTCTTTCATGCTCCACATGCCAAAACCCACTATCCCTTTTAGCATGACAGATGAGTACAAAACCAAGGAATCCACCTGGACGATCTGCAGGGCTGTCACAGAGCTGTCTTTGTTTCCACAGCAGCACTGCAGATGCTTTTCAGTACCAGTGAGCTGAATAAGACACTGAAAGACTGAGCGAACAGGAGTGCTGGTGACTATGGAATGTGTTATCACTCAAAGCACTGAGTCGTTGCCCTGATGACACTGTGTCACCTTCTATGCTTTTCAAATCACCTGTACCTCTGTAAAGCATCACCACTGGTGAGAACAAACAAATGGACTTGGATTCATTGTCTAATACTGTATATTAGTACAATTCAGAGATTAGTTATGACATTCACTTGTTTGGTAGTTTTTAATGACGAATAAACATTCAGAGCTGAAACACCCGGGATGCAAAATGGGACTTGTAAGAAACCAGTGAGGATTCTCCCTGTCAGAGACCAGAAAGCATGTAGCCCTCACAGAGAACCTGCATGGCAGAACAGTTTGTCATATTGCTGGGATGGTGTGCATCGCCTTGCAGCAGACCTGAGCCTGACAGCGTGCCGTTATTTTACTGTAAGCCCGGAGGGAGTGCGCTCAGCGCCACTGGGTGTCCTGGGCTTCTGCAAGGAAAACCTCTTTTCATGCTGCGGTTTGTCTTTTTGCTGCATCTTGACAAATTAGATTTTCTGGCTCATTTCACGTACGGTGATGTGGTAATACGTTCGTCACGCTCACGTTTCCATAGTGCGAGTGGAAAATCACTGCAAGTTTGGAGTTGGAGTTGCCAGGCCTGTAGAGGGGTGGACTTGTTCTAGGAATTATTTATTTCCTCCAGTAAATTGGTTTGCCTCTCATGCTGCTGAGATTGTTTGCTGCTTTGTGAAATTTTGAAAACTGTTTATGTGGCTCATTACAACATATCATTCGTAACACGATAACATCAAAGCACAAAAAAAAAAAATGCAGAAATGCTCATTATCTCCCAAACTTACAAGGCAGTGATAAAGAGCTTCTGAATAGAATTTACCATCTGTCATGATTTCACCAATAAGATTTTTAAAAATACATTTAAATACAAAATAATAGACTCTGATTACCTTTGAAGAAATGAATCTTCATTTTCCTATCTGGTTTGCGGACTGATGAAGAAGTCTAACCTTGGATGTAACCTGGACAACAAGTTAGACAGAAGACAAAATCTGTAATTTAATATTGTAATTATATAACTTCTTTATTTATTTGCAGTGTTTCAGTAGTTTTGCCAGGGATCAAACATCATTACATTCCACTAAACAGTAAAATCACTGTTTCAGATTCATGGGGGCTGCTCAGTCAAAAGTACACAAAACCATAATGGTACCTTTAGACCTACGAGAAAAATCTCAGGGGCCACTTCCAGTGTGCTGCTCCTCTCATTTACTCATTTTACAGCATATACTGAGTAACTGAGCACCTGGCCTACCCTGGATGGGGTACCTTCACCAAAACAGGTGAAAGGCAATGCATTACACAAAGTCAATAAAAACTACACAACAATGTAGATAGCTATATCTGTTAAAACAATTACTCTCTTAAACCGCTAAATACAGTCAGACAAAAAGTTGATGACATGGCATATACGTCTGTAGATAAATTTAGAGTGTGCTCTCACATCTGCCAGTATAAATGGCCAGAAAGTCTTCTCTGTTTGAAGTGGATCATTCTTCCATGAGTAAACAGAATGGATTTGACTGGAATATCAGGAATCAGAAAGAAGTTTAACAACCCTTGTTTGACTAATGAAAAGCACCCCACTACATATTTGAAATGGGTACAGTACCTATAGATACTGACAGCAGAAAAACCTTTATCTTTAAAACCATCACATTTTTCATAGTTATGTCATTAATTTTTATAGAAATAGGTCCCTCAAAGGCTTTTCGCAAAAATCCTATTAATATAAGTCATCCACAAAATATTTAATGTCTTTGCACCATAATTTTTTTTCCTCTTTATCACCATACCTTTTATTATTATTTCAGTCATTTCAGTTTAATTCTGTTTGTTTGTTACTTGTGATGTATGCCCTCAGCCCTCAGCCTATCAGATCTTTGATAATAACACCATGTACAAACACTTACTGATTCAGTTTAATTTCCTGTGTGAATGTTCTAACAGAACTCAGTAAGAGCACTAAACAGTGTTTGTGGCTCCGAGTTATTATGCTTTTGGCTCTAGTGTAACAATGAAGTGAGACATATTCATTAATCACAGTATTGTCATTCCATCCTGGCTTATTTAGTTCATGTACTTCATATGTCATCGTTTCATAAAGTACTGGTAAATAAACTTCTGCGAAAAGAGTTTAAATAGTTCCATTGGGTAGTATGACACCTTTCTGCAGTTGCTGTGACAGTGTGTATAGTATAAATAATTACAGGATCCATAGATGCAGGCCTCATACCTGAGCATTTGATCTCCTCATGTCTCCTTTAAGGAGAAAAAGTAAAACATGAAAATTGAGTGGGTTTGTAGCTACTTTTACTACTGGCAGAATCTTTTGTAAGGTTATATTTAGTCACATTTAGTCACTCACTGTTCACCAGTTGCAGGGTCCAATAGCATTGTCTTTGTGATCCCACTTTGAAGTGGGATTTTTATAAATGTTACATAGGAGGAGGAATGTAAATATATGTGCTAGTTAACAACGATTCTGAGCTTGTGAACATCTGAATTAACATTTTAGCCTAACTCCCTGAGCTCATCAATGTTCAGGATACTTTTAGCCATTGGCCACTTTGCCCTCAAATATTCTTTTCAGATAACCAAGGAATTAAAAGAGATTAGAGCTCATAGCTGATATAACTACTCAGGTTTTTGCTATCACCTCCATATTCTATTATGATTTGATTGTATTATTCATGTTCCTTAATTATATATATAATAATTTATATGTATTCATTACTATTTTTATTTATGTGTATTGTTGAAATAACATGTAATACTAAAATAGATTGGATGATAAATACTTTTTTTCATTTCTGAAAGGATCACAAAAGTGCTTAACTTTATTACTGAAAACCCCAAGGTTATTACTTTAACCACAGAAGTGATAAAATTACAAGCCTGAATTTTTCACACTGAACCAAACGACTTCAACATTTGAATTAGGGGTTATACCGAATTATAAAAGTCGATTCGGTGTTAATGAAAACTGTATTTTTATCTTGTGATTATTTTTAAAGCAATTTTACTATTGCCTAAACATCCACCATTTTTTCCACGATACATCGCTCAAATGTATTACTCATGTCACTTGTGAATCTTGAGTTTGTTGTGCTACAAACACATACTGTTATACAATACTCATATTGTAATAGATGACTGATGCACATTTTTTCCTATCCACCATTATAAAGTAGTCCTATGAAACATTCAAGCCAAATGACCTCTGAAATTTTAAGTTGCAAAATATCCAGACTAAAATCAAATGAATGTTAAATGCCAATGTTCCCTCTTAGTGAGAGTGAATATGCTTTTATCTGTTTGTTAAACCCTCGATGCTTCCCCAGTTGTGCTGATAAGAGGCAGGCGAACACAGCCACAGACACACTGCACAATGCATAACCTGTGATCCCATTATTTAGCTCTGACATATGTTGCCGCTCCTGTCTGTAAATAAAAGAAGCTTTAAAACACAAAGCACACGAGCGCTTGATCTGACACCGCACTGGTTGTTTATATCTGTTTCCAGCCGCATGTTGTGTATCCTAAATTAAATGCCACAAAGGAAGCGATACGTGGATTACTGCTCTTACCATGCCATCAGTCACTGTCCCCTGGGAAGCCTTGGCACTGTCCTCCATCTGTATGGCTGTCAGTGCAATGACTGCTGCTGAACATTCCCCAGTACTCTGTGTTTTTATGGTTAAGGAAAATGTTAACCTCTGACCTTTCTGCCTACTTCCAATTTCAAATTATCTCAGTTATATTGGGGGGAAAGAAGCTACCTAATATGTTTCATTAACTTGCTAAAAAACATTCTGCAAAATAATTTTGTTGTTACTTTTGCTTTTGAAATAGGTTTTTAAATGTCTTACTACAGTTTATAGTATTAGAATTCATGTCAGAACTTCCATCTATCCAATTTTCATACTTCTTATCCTATAAAGGGTTTTGAAGGAGCCTGAAGCCTATCCAAGAGAGCATGAGGTACAAGGCTGGGGAACACACTGGAATCCATCCTATTGCAGCAAATCAGAATTTAAACCAAAAATCCTCTTTAGATAAATGTGATTTTATTCTGCTTATATATTCAGTGCACTTAAAATCATTTAAACCATTTAATGAAACATCTGTAATGGCCTCAGAAAATAATGCATGATATATTTTAGTTAGAATGTGGAAAGAAGAAAATAAATGAGTCTACGAACCCAGAGACATATGAAAGGAAGCAGTAAAAGAGAAAAGTAACAGTCTGTTGGGTTAAGGAAAGCAGTGGGGACCAAGAACAGGCCCTTGAGCTACCCCTATTAATGATAGATAGATAGGTAGATAGATAGATAATGAAATTACAAATCTTACTGTTGCAAATAACTCGACCATCCCAAATGCTGTAACTCTTTTCAGATCTTTTGTTCTGACATGAGTAGTACTTGTGATACTTTTGTCCACTTGCTTAGTTCACAAAAAGCATCTCCTGGATCTTGTCCCTGTGTTTTAACCTTTCTTATGCAGAAAGCCCTCAGAACAGAGGAACTGAGAGCAGCAGAGTGAAAATAAAAAAGAAACATAGCATTTTCAGGATCATTTAACATGATAATAGTCATGACTGTTTCTTCCCCAGAATACGTCACTTAAAGTGCTCATTTATGTTTGAAAAAATGATTTGAATATGCAAATTACAATCATTTAGCACTTATTATATCACCTCTCTTTGGTTGTTCTTTTGTTTTTTTTTTTTTTTTTTTAAATCAGACAACTGTATAAGAGCTGACCACGATCTGGACATTTACTTTGATCCTGGAGAGGGTTATACTCTGCCATGATTTACATTTTTTCTTTATCCCGTTCCCTGCGCCCTGTGCTTTTAGGGATGGGCTCCAGGCTTTCCGTGACCCTGAATTGGATAAGGCTGTAAAGCAAATGGTTGGATTCAGCATATGTTTTTTATACTGTCCACGACTCTTGGAGATAAGACAAATTTTGCCATGCATTTTGCTGAACTAAAATTCATTAGCGTCGACAACAAGCGATATTCATAATACAAAGCTCTGAAACTGTATTTCCACAGATATTAATCTTTCTGACACATGTCAGTTAGTCACTGTTTCACACATCTGAAGCATCTTTTCCGCCAATCATCTTCTGAGTGGCAATAGAAAGTGCTCAGAGAAAGATTGTTTTTCTTTTTTGTGTGTGTGTGGTTATGAGTACATTTAGTTTCCTTTTCTGTTGCAATTGAGCATAAACTCACAACCTGTCAAATGTGTGTGTGTGTGTGTGTGTGTGTGTGTGTGTGTGTGTGTGTGTACTGTATATTGTCTTCAAAAACCCCTGAGGAAGTCCCACTTATTTCAGTGTCTGATGAGAAACTGCAGAAACATCAGCGGGGCAATCAGCTTTGGAAATGTACTTTGCTCATGCAGACAGATAATAGATTGGCATGTGATAGATAGATCATATTTTAAAGTCTTCTCATGAACTTTGAAAAAGGTCATAACCTGAATAAAGAGAAGTTCAGCCACAGCACTATAAATTTAGTCCTGACAATCCGCATACAAGGATGTTAAAAAAACAACAAAGCATTGCATTCCAGACTCCCCCCAGTCCTATATTTCTGCTTTTTATCTTCCATTGTGTAGAAACAGTTTTTTCTTACCCCAGTATACCTCAGCTGAGTGGAAGTTAAAACATTTGACACAGAAATGACAGAATCTTTAGTTTCAGAACAAGTATTCTACAATAATTAGCAGTGAAGTATTGACCAGCTATAAAGTGTACAGCAACCCAACAGCGCTGTGGTCTCAGAATCCTCCCCTACAGTTAGATTTGTTAGTTTGGAAGAAAAGAAAAACAGTAATTGAAGAATAAATATATAACAACTTTACATTAATTCATATTTACCTAAGACCCACAAATTCCTGTACTAAACACATACACTGGATTATTCTTTCAAATTTCTCCTACTTTTTGCCTTCTGGCACATTTAAAGATAAATAACACAGTGAAAGCACAACATCCTTTAGGACTCCATATGTTAGGCTTGCATTTTCACAACAGTATTTCACAATATGCTCTCCCACCATATGGACTTGTTTCCTTATGGACTGAAGTTCTCAAGGTCCTAGCATAAGAGTGGTGTGTCTCACACTTTTCTGACTATCTCTTTGAAATCTCAAACTTTTAGGCCTGTTCTTGTGGGCATACAGGGAGCCATAGACCATAATGCAAGTATGCTTTCTGTCAGCCAATCAGGGAACATGTGAGTTCCAGCCTGTCCTGCTCCTGCCACACCTGAAGCTCTCTGACTGCGTCTATGGAGCTCTTTCAAAGCAATGTGTGCACTGCTGACACTTGGAAATGATGAGTGTCTGTCACTCTTCTGATGACTTCCAAACCCCTTGTCTCCTCACACCAGCACATATAAAGCCAAAGCTAAAGCTATTAGGGTGACACCATTGTACAGCTATTCCACCAATAACTAAGAAAGTAAGTAGTTTATTTATATAGCACCTTTCACAGACAAGGTCACAAAGTGCTTTACAACATCTAATAAAATAAATACAGGCAATAAAACTTAAAATCAAAATTAAAATTAAAACACAACAAAGATGCATAGGAGCCTAGTCAGCTAAAAGCTTGTCTAAGAGAAGTGTTTTCAACTGCTTTTTGAAAGAATCGGCAGAATCCGCCACACAAAGAGACAGGGACAGGGTGTTCCACAGTCTGGGAGCTACTGCCTGAAAAGAAAAATGTCCCTGAGTTTTAAAATGGGTTTTAGGGACCACAAGCAGATTTTGACCTGATGACCTCAAGGCTCTAGAGGAGCTGTACGAGGTCAACAGGTCAGAGATGCTACAGATCTTAGAGATACAGAGAAACTACAGTAAATAGAAATTTTCACAGTTCATTGTAGCCCTTTTTATACACCCAGATTAAAAAATGTACAGGTATGTATGAAAGATGTGAAGGCTGCTTTGAGAGCAGTTTAGATGTAGCCAGACTAGTGTTTTCTTTGTGGTAGAAGCAGAATTATTCTTCTCATAACATCAACAATCCTCTGCCATCCTTTGACTTTTATGTACTTTTTATGTGTAACTGAAGTTTAGTTGTCATGGATCCCATTGTTTATCCCAGACAACACCACTGGGGTTAAGCTTTTTTACAACAAGATCACATCCCTGAAGTGGCAACCCAGTCAATAGAAAAACAGATGCTTCCATCCTTTGTAAAAAAGCCATTAGTGCAGGGACCTTGTGATCTCATGGTGAATATCTTATATTATCACTCATTGCATAACAAATCTCAGAGATTATAGTTGTATGAATCTGATACATTACACAAGGGTCTCAAGTTTTATTTTAAATATTATGATTTTATTTCTAACACTACAGAAAAATTTCATGTAAATGTTGACTGACTTGTTTATTGCCTAGAATCACCTGTCTACTGTGGGGTTTCTGGAACCTCTCCCTCCATGGGAAATGTCAGTTTTCACAGAAAATACATACAGATGTGAGTGCACACACACACACACACACACACACACACACACACACACACACACACACACACACACACGGGGTGGGGACAGGAGTTCCTAGTGCAATTAGAAGCCAAAATGCTGTCATTGGGTCATAACTGAATGCTTTTGAGTTGAACTGTTAAGACCACAGAACTGGAACGGTCAGTCAAACAAAAAAAAGAGACAACCTTTCAATCACAATGACAGCCAAAGATAACAAGGGCTGTTGAAAGTCATTATGCTTCTGTCAATATAAGCTTACCAGGTCTCTTAGCATTATGTTATCTCTTTGTTAAGGCTTGAGAATTGGGGTCAATTCAATGAACTTTGCTCTTATCAGCAGAGGAGAAGGAATAAAGAAAACAACCTTAAAGGTTACACTTTCAGAGCAAGCACACCATGTGTAATGGTGGCTTTGAAAGAGATGGTTAGTTACTGACTGTCACAGGTTAATAGGAGCACCATGGCACACACATTAATCCCCTAAGGGTGGGATGAACAACCTTCAAGCAAACATGACTGCTCAGCGCATTCCATCACATAGCATTTTGTAACAGGTAGCATTACCTGACCTCATTCCCGCTATATCTGAAAGTGAACCTCACAGGTGGCCCGAGGAAAAACAAAATGGTCACCATGGGATTCAGCCCCCAGGTACATCTGTGAGCATCACATATGCTCAAAGCCGTTAATGCAGGTAAACTAAAGCACTCCAAAGCACAAACACAGCACTGGAGGTAAGGTAAAATAGCCTGCCTTCCTTGCTGCTTCTCAAATTTTTAGCAAACCTGCTAAAGTCCTCAGAAAAACTTTTCAGCAATGTTTGCATGACCAGCCCTGCCAGGCCCGTAGTCACAACCCCTTTATACTTTGTCATTAATACCACCAAAATGTGATACACTGGTTTTGAGATGTCAATAAATGTATGGGTCAATTAAAGTTAAAAGGTGTTGCTATTAGGGGTAGATGAAGATATATATATATATGCACGTGGGCACACACACACATAAGGATATACAGCAGAAAATTTGCCCTCCACATGTGCAATGAATGTCTACAGTCACATACAGTTTCAAGCTGGAGGATAAAGTTCAATTTCCAAAAATATTCAGGGTTGACCAATCAAACAAAAAAATGGTGATGTGGTACTTCAGTCCTGTAAGTCATGTCAGGGATTTTAATAGCTGTTAAGAGTAGATTTTATCATGCTATAAGATGTCACTGAACACTGTCGTACATGTGAAAATAAAGCTTTTCGTGGCAGGACTTATTCTTATTTCCAACAAATATACTTTACGAGGACCCAGTGAAAAATGTTATTTGTTCCCCTAACTGAAGTGATGGACACAGTGTCACTACATACCATTAGAATAGTACATCACTGTACCCACTAGAAAATGTTAATGGATCACTAACCGTACTGGTCAGGAGTAACGTTAACAAGAACTAGAGGACACAAAAAGAACTTCATGCTTGCAAAGAAATATTCCTTGATGGCTACCAATGTGCTAAGCTGGGGCACATCCAGACAGGCTCTACCAGCACCCTGAGTGTTAAAACGTGAAGACAGCACAAAGGCAGAAACTGTGTCAGTCGGCAGCTGTGTCACCATCTATCAACTGCCCTGTCTGCCTATTGGCATTCCACTGATAAACAGCATTTGACCCATGTCAACAGGACACCAATGGATAGAGTTACGCGTTGTGCCACAAGCCAAACCATCTGTTCCCCATATTTCCTACAACAGCTAATGGCTACATAATTGTGAACCCCATCAAACACCATCATGACAGCATGTGTAAGAGTGGTACTGTATATAAGGGTTTTATGCTTTTTTCCTTTTCTTTTTTTAAACACTCAATTTCCATGCATATTTTTTATTATCTATAAAAATATGTTCTGGTCCCCACCTCCAAATTAATTACAGTTTACCTTTTAAATTGGCTGTGTCTGCTATGTGATGATTGGTTCTGCTCGCAGTCTTCATACATATTGGTTGTTTTCACTGATGGCTTATACGTTAAGGAATTGAATGTAGGCAAGTCTTTAGCTTTGTGAAAAACAAAGAAGTGTAGTGCTTCAGTGGTTGACAGTACTGCCTCACGCCTCTGAGCTCACTGTGTGTGCGCGTGTGTGTGTGTGCCCACGTGTGTGTGTGTGTATGTGTGTGTGTGTATGTCTGTGTGTGCTGCATGCAGTCCAAAGTCATGCAGTTCAGGTGAGCTGTTGTTTACAAGATTCTCCAGTGCTGTGTGTTCTGTGATGAATTGGTGCACTGTCCAGGACATACCAAGCTTCTTGCAGTTTGTTTCTTGGGACATTCTGCAGGCACCTCAGTTGGCTAAGCAGATCTGGATGAATAGATGTGAGAGATTCATCATTTTCCTCTGACTTCATATGTACTCTGTGTTTTTGAGGGCATTGTTAGGTTAGTATTCCTGCAGGAAGAAGATATAATTAATGTTTGTTTTGGTTTACACAAGCATGTATAAGTTGCTGTATGTGTAGTATGTATATATATTATAATGTGTATGAATATTTCTGTAGCTCCCAGAAATAGCTGTACACATGAATACATATCTCCTACACCTGAAACCTGAAGCTCTCACTTATACTATTATTTTTATTATCTGCTGCGGACTCCTATTTTGCGCTTCACTTCATGTTGTCACATGGTGTCACAAGTTACATCAATAGAAATATATTCAAGGGCTTTGGATCAGTAGGGTCGTAAAAGATCTATTAGTTTTGCCTTTGATGGGAAGGAAATATTTCTCATTTTCCCAATAACTCAAGCAAAACAAATGTTCTAAGTGTTTATTTCATTAACTAGTTCAATGAAGGCATCTCTGGCCCCATGCATCTCAGTATTCATTTTTTTTTTGTTTGTTTGTTCACATTGGCCCTGGAGGAGGATGACAGGATGAGGGGCAGAGGGGCACTGGTCCTTAGCTGTGAGCTGTCCCAACCCTGAGCTGATGTCCAAAACCTGCTAGTTCTCAAGGTGACTTCATGAGTCATTTTACAGTAGTGGGAATGCATAACTTGGACTGATAACTAAGAGTGCTTTTCCACTGCACCAGGCATGAACTTTTGGTACTTACAATTCAGTACTCTACTTTTTCCACTGCTTTCAGGTGCAGTACCAATATCAAAGTATCAAACCAACTGTGGTATTCGTTTGGTACTTTGGTACTTGCAATTGTGTTAAATGCAAAATTATGTCAGGAAGTCATCAGTAGTTATGCTAATATGGTGCTTTGAAAACATAAAACTCATGACACATAAAGCCTCCTTGAAAACCTTGAAAAGCGTAGTGACAAACTCAGAAAACAAGTAAAAAAATATTAATAATTCATTATAGTTTATCTACACATACATTATTGTTAAGAAATCCAAGCTTTAATTGTCATCTGGTTTAAGTATAATTAATAATATATAAAGTGGTTATGTGCCATAGTATAAAAATTTGTTAAGAAATTTGTTAATATTCAGTTAATGACATAAGTGAATTAAAGCACTGTGGTGGGTTGGCGCCCTGCCCTGGGTGTCCCCTTCCCTGCGCCCCATGTGCTCTGGGATGGGCTCCAGGTTTCCCTGCGACCCTCACCAGGAATAAGCGGTTAAGATAATGGATGGATGGATGAATTAAAGCAATAAATCTTAATGATGTATATTTTGTTCGATATATTTAAGGGTGGGATAACAGACTTTTTTGCTTTTTTTATTCCACACTTTTACAAAATAACTTCCATTAAAGTCAAGAACATGTTGGATTTTGTCTCTGTAGTTTTTGGATGATGTTGATTTTTGCTGTCTGGTCAGTGAAAAGCTTTAATTATTAAGGGCAGAATATATTCGTTATTTAAAATGTCACTCTGGGGCACAAATGATGTCAAATGACATCATTCTGCTCCAGTGCCAGGTTTACATACATGTGGAAAACAAACGCAAGAGGTACCATTGACTTTGGTACTGTTTTATAGTGCCAAATGTTTGGTACTTGGTGCAGTGGAATAAGCACTGAGGATCATTAAGAGAATCAAAAGACACTTGCTTTTGAAAAGCGTACAGCACTTATTCTTTAATTCATTTACTGTCGGTACAGTGGTGTGTGCTCATTCTTATCATGTACCATTCCTGGAGATGAACCCATCAGAATTTAAAACTTTCAAAATCCACAAGTTAATGAAAAGTCAAACTACCTGCTTGTATTGGGACAGAATGATATCAGAAAACTCCTTTCATTACCCAAAGAATTAAGAGCTGTAGTTTATTTATTGTACCTCAATATGGTAAATAGCAAATCGCCTCTTCTGTTATTACAATGGAGCTGAATGATCACCTGTAGCTGGCCCCCCCACATGACATTTTAATTAAGTCGTGGCATTTAAGACCATGAGGAGACCACTCAACGAGGAAGGGAGGACAGCACTCAACAGAAGATGGACACCTTCAGAAGCGAAGGCTGCCTAATCTCACGGGAGCCGTGTCCGTGAGCTTGCATCTCTGAGAGGCAAAAGATCCTCTCTGAAAGGCCACCAGATGAAGAGACAGAAAAGCGAGTGTTTAAGTGAGAGCTAAACTCAATTTCTCAGGCATCCCCGGAGAAGATAGCTAGAGGATTTCACTCTGAAGCGCAGCTGCCAGTGCTGCTCACACTTTCCAGAACAGAATTACAAATGATTTTAGAATAAAAATTGTTAGACAGCAGTTAATTTGTAAGTAGCCCAAGTGTTATAGAATAATGACATTTTTGTTAACCAAAAAATTTACACAATTTATCTTTGCATGATATAAGCAGGTTGTACTTTATTAGGGTGCCAAAATCAAGCCATATGTCCATGTGCTTTGAACACATCTTCGCTTATTTATAAAATGGATTATTCTTCCTAAAGAATCAACATTTAATTAGATTGAAACACAATACATGATGTTGTGGCTGGACAGGTATGTTGAAGAATCCTTCTGTTTATCACAAATTGTTTATATTGACCACTCCAACACACACACACACTCAAATTTTCCAAAGGAAATGTCAGTATTTTTAAATACTATTGTTTGTTGAATTGGAGATTAAATTGTGGAGTCTTTATATTTGATTTGTTTTTCATTTTGCCAGGCTTACTGATTGCCTTAAAAAACCATGCTGCAACAATGACCTTCAGAAGTGAATAGAAAATGCTACTCTAAAAAATAAATTTGACAGAAATTAACATACACAATGTATTTCATGGGGAAAAAAAACATCAGATGTATTTTAACATAGATAATATTCTGATATAATACACTTTCTAATGAATGTCAAAGTCTGGTATAGATTTCAAATTAATTACCTCAAAATAAAAAGCCCTGCCCCCAGCTCCTTTGGGTCACAGAGCTGTAATTAACAAGATGGAACTGGAGACAAAGTCCAAAAAACACACAAAAGACCTCGTTAACCTTAGATTTAATAAAACGAGCAGCTAAATATGCTCCAAATGCAAATTAATGTTCCAGTCCAGTCATCCCCTCAACCAATTAACAAACATTGATTAGTTATGCATTCAGGCTGACAGGATTCCAGGACTCCCTTGAGCAAGATAGGTGACTGCAGATCAAGAGAAACAACTGTTGAGTTCCTGTAAGAACCCATATCAGTACTGCAGTCAGAGCACACGGTACGTTTCCTTTAGCTTCGCCTTAGATTCATCAGCATTGTGTGTGTCAGTGTGGTCTGTCTGGTTTTCTATCAGCTCTTTCTGGCAAAACTACAGTGGAACAGAATCAAATTCACAAAACTGAATCTCAAGCCCCTAACCAATGCATCACACAACAAATTAATTCACACACAGAATAACCATACAAATAATAGAATTAAACTTTTGATGCATCATTATTTTTTTCGTTGACCATTTGAATGGGAATTTGTCACTGTACCAGTCTGAAAATTGTGACACTGAGAGCAAGTCTAAGAACCAGTCTCTGCTGACATACACACTGCACTTTTAACAGTGTGCTCCTAACAGGAGAGACATGCATGGATGGAGTTAATTTTAAAGCCTTTATCAGGGACTGACATGGATAACAGGTTAGCTATGAGCAGGGTCACACAATGAACAATATGAAAACAAAACATCTGTGCACATGTTGTAACCGTGATCATAAGAACAGCAGCTGGCATGAAGAATTCATGTGTCAGCACTTCACCTCTGTTACTCTAGTCTGCATGAAGCACGCAAGGTGAAATAGTGATTATGGTGAGGAGGACAGCAGGCTGAATAAGCCCTGAATGAGAGAAGGACAATCATCCATGCAAGGAGCTGTGGTCGCTCTGGCCTAACTCTGAATAATGTTGCACCTATTGTCTTTGGAGTCCAAAATTGATGCTGAGGTGCTACCTCTATCTAGATAAACCATGTACTTTGTGTGTGTGTGTGTGTGTGTGTGTGTGTGTGTATACACTGTCCATGGAAAACACTATGATCATAAAATAAAACTAGCAGAATAATTCTCACCTCCCAACAATCAAACCGTACACCTGTAAAGATACAAATGGTAAAAATGGGGAAAGGACATGACCTAATGGAACTTTAAAAAAGTATGATTATTGGCCTTTGCCAATTGTGGATACTGTGGGCTGTTCACATTGTGCTGAATGGGAGTTCCAAGAATGGAAGGACGTGAGAAAGATCTCCAGTTAATAGACAGATTAACGCATCTGTGCAATGTCAGCTATCCGAACTTAAATGGGCCACAATGCAACAACTGACTGAGAAACTTAATTAAGGCACATTTAGTGGTATGTTTGAGACTGTTGTCCATCAAACCCTGGTCTGTGTGGGTCTTCAAAGTCCATGTTCATTGCCCATGCATATAGGCAGACCTCACAAATTACACTGCGATTTTGCCTCTGAATGAAGGCACTGAAACATCAACGACTGGAAAATGACAGCCTTTTCTGATGTTTTGCATGTCAAGCTATGCCGAGAAGGTGGTCGACAAAGGGTACAGAGGGGGACACAGCTGAAAGGCATCACTTCTTCATGGTGGTCTAGCAGAGACAGGCAGGTGGTGGTAGTGTACTGGTATGGGAAATTTTTACCTGGGAATCACTGGGAGCACATGTCCCTTGGGACTACACTCTGAACACTGCAGTCTATTTGTTCATACTTGTGAATGAGGTCCATCCTTTCATCTTGTGTGTCTACCCTAAATCACTGTCTTGACGCATTGCTGCATTTATTGGTAGCATAAGGAGGTCATACCACCTACTATTATCCTTGTAAGTTAATTTGGACAAAAGCGTCTGCTAAATAAATAAAATGTAAAATGTACTAAGGGTAATGGTTATGTGTGTGTATATATAACAGCTGTATAACTGTATATATTTTGCTGGTCTACATGTTATACTGATGACTAATTTTTGTCTCTTTTATGAACCCTTGTATAAATACAGGGATTTATTTGGATTGGCAGATGTAAAATGCAGGGTTAAAGCCTGCCATTAAAACTGTTTACCAACAGAAGCTGCAAATTTAACAATGTTCTAGGGAGGGCTTGCTTTGTTCTGCAGTCAATGGGCTGAGGTGTAGGGGAGCTGCAACTGTGATTCAGACAGAGACACTGCTGAGTCTCAAACATGAGCTTGAAAACCTAATTAAGATATGCAGGCTTGCTTTTGCTCTCCTTGTAATAAAAGACACACAGCACTTTCATGACAACAGTGGGAACTGATATATTAGACTGGAGAATCCAAATACGGCACAGCAATGAGGTCACACAAATTTGACAGACTTAGGATAAGAAATTAATTGCCAATTGAAACTTAATTAAACTCAATGACAAACAAAGCAAAAATTAATATGGAATTTAATTTTATAAGCAGTATTTTTTGTTACTTTATGGTCAAGCATCTGTGAGGCGTTTCCCAGTTTTTTTTTGCTCAGAGAGATTTTGAACAGTAAACATCCATTTCAAAAAATCCAACCCTTTCAAACAGCTGCGAACTGCAGACTAAATGAAGAAGTGTCTACAGAGAGGGTCAGTTACTCACATTCGAGTGTCCTTGAGCTAATGGACTTCTGGGAGTTGTGAATTTAAACCTTTGGCTCCTCTCTGACAATTGATTCCTGTGGTTTCTAGTACAGGCTGTGAAGAACTACCCTTCAAATTTTCAATTCCGCATATTGATTCTGGACGTTTCCAGGCACTCTGACTTTTAGTCATGCAACAGGTCTGTGCACAATACATTATGCAACAGGTGATAATTACCTAATCGAACCTTATTTTGATTTTTGTACCAGCCAACTGCGCTTGTGTAATTAAATACAGTAGCATACGGAGTGAGTATGAATTGTAAAGTATGTAGTGATTTTGTATAGAGAATTTGCTTATTTTTAACTTTGAAGTTGAATGTTTGTACCCAATGTCTGTCCATGTCACAAGCATGAGAGTGAACCTCCCTTTATTAGTCTGCCTATCTGGTCTTTCAATGAGGAGCTTGAATACAGCAGCTCTTCAGGGCCTCCACTCTGAAAGCTGTTCCACGAAAAACTACAGACAGGTTTTCCTGTGCAAGAACTCAGCTGAGACGAGTGGGTCACAGTGTCTGAACAAATGGATTTTCAAGTAGGCTATTCGCAATGCAGAATCATTGCTCTGATTTGCATTCGTGTCTGTGGAACGGCAGTCCTCAGTGGTGCTGGGCACTAAACATGGTGTAATAATTGTTTCCAGGGGCTGGACTTAACAAAGAACAAGACAAATGACAATTATAAACTTTAATAAAATGATGAGGTTAAGCCATGCAGCTATGTCAGTTCTCGTACCACCTTCTGCCAGAAGGCCTTATTTGTTCTTTGTTTAGCTTTAAATAAAGTGTAGATAAAACTCAGCAGGCTGCAGATTAACACATTTATAATAATGGATTATGTCACTCTGAGCCATTATAAACATAGTAATGTTTGTGTCTAGGGGAGTGACACTTCAATAGCATAATGAATGATGGACATTACAGAACTGTCTTAGTCAAACATCAAGGCCAGTAATCGGATGCTTTTACTCTACAACCGCATCGTGAAGGCCAGCTGAGGTGACGTTAGGGACAGTCAGATGTGCAAAAAAATTTCATAGATGTGAATATAAGAACACATTGGGAATTAGCTGTCATTGAAATCTCTGTTTAATGTTTAAAAAATACAGGCCTTTCCATGAGATGGCAATTTGCATTTGTATTATATGGTCATAGGCAAATGCATGTTCAGCAGATTTTACAATACACTTGGACACAAATCTTCTTTTGGAGAGGCAAAACAGACTTCCAGTCCAGATACAAAGGTCAGTCTGACTAAAATACAAGTAAAATGGCAATGCAACACAAGGTACATATATATATATATATATATATATATATATATATGCATTACAGTTTTGTTTACAAAATATATGTACACTTTTTTCATATTTTAGAAGACACAGTCAGACATGACTAAGTTGCATCAACCTTCAAACTACAAAACTTGTTTTAGAAAAAAATGTTTCATTTTCTATAAAGCAACAAACTGATGATGACCAATTAATATTTGGGGTACTAGTAATATTTAACATGTAAACCATTGATGGTGTAGGTGTTGGTATGGTTGTGGGTTTGGTTGTGGTTATGGTGTTATTGTGGTTTGGTTGTGGTGTGCTTGTAGTGTGGTGGATATCAAGTTTTTCTAAAACTATGAAATCACCCGTTCAGATCTGTGCATTCTGTGGATCCATCATCAGAGGGTTTGGTCTGAATCGCTGTCCAAGTACAACTAATGGACAGAGTTGGCCCTCTTTGCCAAGTTTGGAGCCATGCAGAACATGCAACCAAAAGTGGCTAAATAAAAGTGGGGGGAAATTTCTGGAGTTTAATGGGGTCTCTTTTGACCTTTGAAGAATTCACGAAGGACCCACAAATGACTTCCATATTCCTTCCCTACTAATAAAACTGAGGCTTACTCACATGCCAGAGATCTGGTGCCAGATGGTAATATATTACTTCACCTACAAGTACAGAGATACTGCTTATCTTTGCCGGCACGCTAACAAAAGAGAGCAGGGGAGAAGTCATTCCAGTAGTTCATAATGGTGAATTCAGAGTTTTTAATCTCCTTTTGTTAAACTGAATCTCAGGAAGCACAGCGCTTAAAGTCTGGACTTCAGTCTTCAGTGTGCCCACATGAACCCAATTTTCCCACCAAGTAACCTCTGAATGAGGTGTAGACTCTGCAAAATGCCCATCAGCCTGGAAATGTCCAAGCACTTTTGAATAAATCGGGTGGTCTTTTCCATCTGAGCAGACTTGAAATTGAAATTCTTGCAATGTCACCTCGCCTTATGTACTGCATGGATGCTTAACCTTGGTACCATCATGGAAGATGCAGACATAAGTGTTACATGCTCCTGTCCTCTTCTATTCAGAATATACTTTTACAAGAGTTTCCTAGAACATTTCACTTTCTCTCACACACACACACACATACACCACTGCTGTGCCATTTTGTAAAAGCAAACAAAATTATCAATAAGTGTACATTGAGAACTGTTAATTATAAAAAAAACAACATACCCTTAGCGTGTGTGTTTGTGTGCCCTGAGATGGACTGGCAATCTGTCCAGGATGTATCCTTCCTTTCACCCTAGGCTGCCTGGAATAGGCTATAGGCTGCCCAGAACTGCTGAAAATGACAAGAAATTTGATAATAGATTGGTGAAAAGAATGCCTTAAATGTTTTGAGGAGGTATAACATTTACAACTGATTTCCCATGTGTTTACACCACGCAACATATAAAAAGCAAGTTTTCTGGAGCAATTTGATATAATTCCTTTGCTCAGTGATACAAGAGGACATATAATATACTTGGGACTGATGTGCATTAGGTTACAAGCCCCCTTGTGTAAGATCTCTGCTGCTTGCAGCTCTACCTGTCTACTGTTGTGGTAGACCTCTAAGTGCAGCGCCCAGAAAATCCCTTTCATTTAGTCCCCCTCCAAAGAAAGTGTGCAAGCCTTCACTTCTGTGCTGTCTGGTATCAGCAGTGAGGACAGGGCTGCGGACGTGAGGACAGGGCTGAGGACGTGAGGCCGCGCATGACGAAGCTCGCTCATCTGTAGCAGCGCATCGTGCTTACGGGGGGTAACGGCCACCACACTACGAGGGCCGCTCGCTGACACTCTGCTCTTTTCCACTGCATTTCGTCTGTTCCCATCAAGGGCACTGAGCCATGCTGTTTTGTTCAATGACGTTTAATAGCTTATGGTCATGGCACTTCTTCACAGAGAAAAGTTAAGATGTATTTCAGCTCACAAATGTAACTGGGCTTCTTACTCCAAAAAGATCAAATTCAGGCAATGGTTTTATTATGGTCGGTTTTAAAATATTATTTTAATTAATTTTAATTTTACATATACCATAATTATATTGTTTAACTACTGTATAAAAGTTAATGTTCTTGCTTTATACAATGTCATACAGAGTAATTACATATATTAATTTTAATAGTGTGCATGAGCTTTCAGAGCCACTAAATGCATCTAGAAGTTTCAATGTAGAATTAAGTTAAAAAAGAATTGTGGTACCTTTATTAGTGTGAGCAGTTTTTACTGCACTCAGCTACATGCTTGAAAACTATTGCCCATAATTCTTTTACTGTACATCACAGTGCCCAAAATATGACTGAAAATAATAATGGGCTGAGCTGCTCCTGAATTGTCAAATATTTAAGTTAAATGATTAACCATTTTCAAATTCTGTTCAGTCTAGCTGCAATACGTAGTACAGTACTGCAGACACTGTATTTTATATGAGATACTGTATATTTTAAATATAGGCACTGCCTCTTAGTTCCATTCATACAGTTCACTAACAATTCAGCACTTGTTAAAATGCAATTAATCAAATACGATGCCAAAATGTTTTCCTTTCAGGTGTGTGAAACAGCAGTTATCTCCTATTATGCTGCTGCTGTAGTAATTCCACACCTCCAATCCTCACCTGAATGATACTTCACAGAAAAGTTGCTAATCAATGGGTGTAAATTTTGGTACATCCATTGTACACCTCCTATTTTTTTTGTCCATTACTCACACACACTCAGACATGCACACAAAAGTACCATGTGGCCGCCAGTCATGCTTCAAGTTCTCCAAGTTGTGAGTTTGCAGTTATTTTAACAGGTATTGGCAATACCTTGCTTTTTCAAAATTAGGTAGCAATTTATTTTTTAAAAGAACATTTATGGTTTAGCCATTCAGGTGTTTATTCAACATGTACCATTCTAATTTCAATTCAGTTTTTAAATTGTTCAAAATAAATTTTGCAGTTGTGTTTTCCAGAATAATGAGTGTTTTCATACATTTGTAAGGTTTGATCATTGCACAAAAACATGCTTGTCCCAGTTTACGCTGCATATTCTTTGCCCATCAGATGGCAAGCACCTCATTGTCATGAAATACAGCTGTGTCCTAAATGCAGAAATGCATTTCCGAATAGTGGTATAGGGTGATAACATTTTACAATTTGTATTAATGCTGAGTGGAAGATGCACTGGTTTTCAACCATGGTTCCAGTAAATCCTTTGTTTTCAACCTGAATATTTTATTGGGTTTCACTAAATTGGCATGGCAATCTATATATCAGACCTGATAATAGTTTAAACATGATCTTTTGTTTATACAAAATTAAAGCTGCTGTTTTGAAAGGTAATTTAGAATTTGATGTACTAATATTCTGTAAAACAACAAAAAGCCAAGTTTCTCTTGGCTTTATAATGTGCTTTTGTAATTATAAATTCAGAAATCAAAAATTAAATCAAAAGTCATATAAATTAGACCATTGACTAGGTTGAGTCCAGTTGAGTTGGTTCTAAACAATTAAACCTTCAGCTTCAACACAGCCAAAGGGGCCTCTAGGGGGGTAAGGCAGACCTCCACTGCTTTTAAATGCATTTTCTTTGCAGACATTTGTTCTCATTATGATGGATAGTGTACAGAAATAGTATTGCAAATAT
>JABJVR010047146.1:0-28847 GCA_025773905.1 Chitala chitala
TTTTTTGTGTCTGTACTATGTGTAATACATTTAAAACTGTGATACAATATTGTTTTTCTGTAATTTAAATCTAATTAACCTGCTGCTCTGCTCATACGTTAACATATCCCTTGCAGGAAAGATGTTCAACATTTCAAGAAAGCACGACTAATTTAATGAAACTAATTTTACTTAGTGTGACAGAGAGCTCTTTCACTGACCGCGGGCAGTTTGCCATGATTTAAATGGTTAAGGAATTAGTACTTAATTGTTATTTATACTGCTGCTGGGATACCCCTAGAGTGGAATTAACCAAGGGGAGGGGCATCATGGATAAAAGTAGGAAGAGAATGGTCTCTCTCCCAAAGCCTAAAGGCAGTAGTGCTCTAGGAAAAGGGAATCATGTTCATGTATGTTTGTCACACACAAGGAATTTGTCTTCTGCATTTAACTCATCCCCCTGGGGGGGAGCAGTGAGCAGCTATACATGGTGCCCAAGGAGCTAGAGCTGAGTGTTCTGCTTAAGGACACCCCTGGCTGAGATTTGAACCAGGGACTAGGAGACTTCCACCTCCCAGCCTGTACCCATTGAGCCACCAGGCTACTGCTTATGCTTACTGTTAGTTGTAGTGTTGTTTTTTGTCCTTTTTTTGGTGTTGTTGGGCCTTGTTTTTGTCTTGTGTTCTTCCTGATACCTATGTGGTATGAAGCACTGTTTTTAATAAACCACCCTTTGCACAAAAGTGCTGTTGTGGCTTTGCCATATTTTTGTGCTGTCCTACAAGTGAGCTTGAAGACTATAGAAGTTGAGAGAACCTACAAGGAGACTTTGTGACAGTTGGTAGTTAATAAACCTAAAGGTGGCTCAATGGGTAGATTATCAGACTGGAATGTAGAAACCTCCTGCTTTAAATCCCAGCACAGCCACCAGGTGTGTTGGTAAACAAGATGCTCTTTGCTAGCTCATTATAACAAGCATATGAAATGTTGTAAGTCACTTTGGATAAAAGTGTCTGCTAAATGACTTATTAAACCTGTAATATTTCATTATACTAGATAATCACAAACAATCAAAATTGCACAAATTTCCTGTGACAGATATGAAAACTATTAGTAGATTCAGATGATGGTCTTTTAAAACATGTCATAAAATACAGTAAGAAGGTGCTGCCATTTGACCCTGTCCAGCATTCCCCAACTTGACCAAATTGTCTGTAAGTAAAAACTGCATCTGCTTAAGTTGGTTTTTGTTTCACTTGGGTTCTGCTACGTGACAAAGTAATGATTCAGACGTGGGGTTCACTTGCACCACAGTTGCTGTCTTTGCCCAGTATCACATTGCTTTTACATTTTGTGTTTTAGCTTGGTTTGTTTCTGCATAGCAGGATATGTTCTCCTTGTGCTGGTTTTAGTGTGTACTGATGATGTGTTAAATACAGCGTTTTAGCTCTTCCTGATTGGGCAGGTGCGTTTTAATGAAACTGGGCAGTCCATTATACCACTTATGGTGTAGGAGCCATTTTGGAGCCAATTTATTGTGGGGTGTTGTTTGCTAAGATATTAGGCTTAGCCATATAACTTTAGCGTGCCATCAGTGGTTAGAGGAGATGTTTATTGTTATATTGCTGTAGGAAAGGCACATATGCAAAGTAGAAAAAGTTAATAAAAGGCAATACAGTGTGTTATTGAGAAGACGTCTGTGTTGGTCTTGGATCGAAACAAGTTTTTAACCGTGTGATGGCGTGTAGCGTGTGATAAAGTGTATCGTATATTGTGTAACGTGTGAGAGTGTATCACGTATATAGAACAGGCTAACGTGCATACTGGATGCATACGTGAAACTTGTAAGGGAGAAACCTGTGGTGTTTAAACGGTGTTGGACCGGACAAACACAATTGGACTGTACGTTCGCTATTTTATTCTTTTGTTTGTTTTAATAAAACTTTCAAGGAACTATAAAGAAGTTGAACGTGCGAGTACGTCTACAAGGAACACGTGTTAGAACTGCAGATCCACAGACAAAATGGCCATCAAAGTAATAAGTACTTAAACGGCCAGTATATATGGTATAGCCAACTGTTTGAAGCAAATAAAGCCCTACTTTAGTATTGAAACTTTGATCTTTCAGGACATAAAGTCCTAGAGACATATCCCATTACTCGTTATCTGAAGAGACATGCACTCTGCTTTCTCACTTTTTTCTTTCTTTTTTTTTTTAGCTCCTTGCATTTCAACGTGTCATGAGACATTATCCACTTATGTCAGGCCAAGTCCTTGCATTTCAACGTGTGAGATGTCCAGGCTTCATTAACCAAAGTCTCCACATTATTTCATTCCACTTAATGAGTTATGTAACATTTTTTATCCTATTTATTAAACCTGTATCAGGCTGTTAGGCATTTTAGGTTACTGTAATATGAAGGAGAAAAAGTTAAAATGCACATGTGTGATGGGACTTTCCAGTGCGAAGTGCCACACGTGACACTGTTAACATTGTTTGAGCAGTAATACTCCAAGGTCAACAGCAGGAAAATGAAAGAAACAGATGTGTCTTATTCATTATAGATAATATTCAGTGTGTGGAATCAATGAGCAGTACTTAATGTAAACAGTGAAAGAACAACGTAATCTATTTGCACTTCTAAATTACCGTGGCAAAGTTTAAAAAGTTAAAAGGCTCACATGGCGATACCAAGGTGTTGTATGAGAATCAAAGTGAATGGAATGTCAGTATGGTGAGTTCTAGAGAGCTGTTTTTAATGTTATTATGGTGAAAGGAAAGCGGGAGGGAAATATATGTTTGTAAAGTGTGAATTTTCTGGAAAGATGAAATTAATGCACATTAAGTTTCCTAAAATATATTCTGTTTGGCTGTGTAATGTCTTGTTAAATGTGCTCTAATATGCACCTTAATATAAGTAACATTTGCTGTGTTATAGGATTGTTTTTGTGTTTTCGGACTGACTCAGGAGGCAGCACGGTGGCGTGGTGGTTAGCACTGTCGCTGTGCACTTCCAGGCCTTGGGTTCAATTCCCGCCTTGGGTCTGTCTGTGTGCGTGGAGTTTGCATGTTCTCCCTGTGCTTGGTGGGTTTTCTCTGGGTGCTCCGGTTTCCTCCCACAGTCCAAAGACATGCAGGTTAGGTTGTTTGGTGTGTCCAAAATTGTCTGTGGTGGGTTGGTCCCCTGCTCTGGGATGGGCTCCAGGTTTCCCCGTGACCCTCACCAGGAATAAGTAGTTAGGATAGTGTGAGGGTAATGTGATTTTGGGGCCAATCCTGTTTTTTTTTTTGATGGTGCTACTTTAACTACAGTGTGAAGTAAGAGTTGTTATTATTATTATTATACACATACATGTTTTTATGACAGTATAATAAAAGTTTTTTAATAGGATGCTAAATATGCTAACATCCATCCTTTCATCCATTTCTTTTACTTCCTCATCCAATTCAGGGTCGAGAGATATGCTAACATATGGCCCCAAACTGTGCCCCCACACATGCACTGTGTGCTCAACGCTTCCCAGAACATCAAAGGACATTCCAAAAATCACAGTCTTGTAGAGAGGTTTTGGAAGTACAGTTCTGGTAAAAAAATAAAAGTCACTGTGATGTTTTCACACCTTTCACTGACCGGGGGGGGAGGGGTGATAGCAGATAGTAGAAAGAGTATACAACTAGTGGTTAACATTTTGATTTTACTTATTATTGTGTGTTGTGGAGCATTTCTTTCTGACGTTCAGTACTACTGTTTATTACTGGTGAATGATACTTTTGAAAATTATTTGGTCACTTTGGTCAGGATTTTTTGATATGACCGTATTTCAATTTTAGCACTTCTGCTCATTTGATCTGGCACATTTATAATTTTTTTGCAATATCTATAAATAAAGTTGCATTGCTTTGCAGTGTGTTTCTTAATCATACTTTAAGACGGGTTCAAAACGGGTGACAGGGTACACACATACATCTTTTCAATAACAATTTCATATTCCTAATCCCCCTGGCCTGCAGATGTAGTTTGAGTGGAAACTGGAGCATTAATACAAAAACAATATTGCTTACAGTTTTAACTCACATGACTTTATCTGTTGCTGAATTCTTACAAAGTGTAATAGGGTTGTCTTCAGTCAATGCTAAAAACAGTTTACAGATGACAAAATGACCTTTTTCGAGTGTGTTTATGGAAGAAATTCCAGTGCAGCTCCAGCCACATACACATACATTTCAAATGTATTTAGTAACTTTATGTCAAGTTAGGTCATTTTTCACCTGTTTGCCAGGTTCATATACTGTGTGTTCCAGTCTTGGAAGTACAATCAGTAGACATACATAGAGCAGTTCAAGTGTGGACCTTGGAAGCCTTGTGTACCAACATGTTTATTCAGTTATACATCAGTTACATCAGTAACTGGAGGGAGCAGTCAGGGAACGATTTAGGATGTGGGAGATGTATGGCAGGAAACAACAGGTGACATTTACCCAGAAATGCTTCTTAAACCTAAAAGGTCACTTACTGTGCTCACACAATGGTCACTTTCCAGGTACTCGCTGATTTATTCACAGTCTACCGGTTTCCATGGGCTAACATGCAGATGCTGATCTGATTTGGCATGAAGTGTTTGTTTTACATGTAGTATGTATATAAAATACACTTTCTAAATATAAAGTAGAAATTATATTTCATTTTCCATGGCTTTTTAATAGTATTTCAGTGAAAGAATAAACTTTCCATGCATTCATAATAGCTACACATTACATAACTTATTGCCTATAGTACAGAGAAGAAAATGTATATGGGGGTGGGGGGTTAGGGGTGGAGAAACTATGAAGAACTTTACAGCATGAGATTCAGCCATACAATCACTGCCTTTTCTGAGTCCACATCTGTCATAAACATCCAATGCTGTTTTTCCTTTTCAAACACCACTGGACATTTACAAGGAAAAACAAGTTTCAAGGCAGATACAGTGACTGCCATTTCACCAAGGTCATTAACAGCAAACAGCAGATGATAATACAGTAGAGCAATTATCACCAACCAACAAGAAGTTAATCATCAACAGTTAATTTCCATATATCTATATAGGACATAGCATAGTTTTGATTAACAGCATATTAGCGTCACTTTGCGTGTATCATCTTTATGGTGTGATGTAATTCCTGTTCAGATTATCTCTACAAGAAGTATATGCTGGAGTCCTTTCATGGTAACTTTTCATTATACATGATTTCTGACAGCACTAGGGAACAAACAGTGTTACATCTTTCATAATGCAACAATAAGGCAAATAATGACAGTAACGACTGAAGTAATATGAAAAAATTGAACAAATTCTATACAATAAATGACAAAAAAGATGAAAGAACGGGGAGATAGTTGGAATGAGGTTTTGCATCCTGATTAAAATACTTATCTTTTTTCAATTCATGTAATCAAACAACTTCCTTTACAATTTGCAGTGGAATTTTTGGCAAACTGGAGCATTTCTTAAAGAAGATGCAGTGCTGAAACGCGTAAGCATGCCCTGAAATTTTAAATCAAATAACCTCAGTAATGTGGATGACAAATTATGTCATATTTTGTGCAAAATATTTCTTCTCAAAACACTTCACTGAGAAAATGCACCCGTAACACTTCAGAAAATATATTACTATATGTCATATTTCAAAATATTAACAAAATATAACTTAAAAAAATTAAATATCCACTTTTTTAAATTAAAAATATCAGTGATGCTAGGTAATTTCATTCTGAATTTGAACTGCTTATCAGAGACCAGATATGAAACAGTCTAAGGATATCTATGGTTTTGTTTCTTAAACACACATTATCAGGATACACAATGACATAAACTTTAGACAAGTACAACTCTGTGGGTGAGGGTCTAAGTCGCTCCTGTCCAGTTTGCAGCCAGCATTGTCTAGGAGCTGCTGGGGTTCACTTGCTTCTCAGTCCTAAACAAATCCAGAAAGAGAAGAGGTGAGTTAGTATTGCTAGCAATGACACTGTGTGTGCTGTTTGGGGGTGCTGGAAGCATTTAATTCATGCTGTCATGAAAACAAAAAAGCTGGAAATTGTACTGACCAACTAATTTCCCAATATAACCTATTTATACTTTTAAAAACTGCTAAAATGTTTCCAAATCAAAAGAAAGTAGAATGCATAGCACATTTAATTTTTCATGTCATTTGTTCAGTCTACATACATTTAGCAGCTATTTTATCTGTTCCAGTTTTGTTTTACAACACACTCCTGTCCTCTAGAAAGTATTTACAGTACATATTACATCACACACACACACACACACACACACAGTCTCTGAGGCTGTCATACAGGTCTTTCAAACTCCATGTCTTTGTCTTGTTCAGTCTTGTAAAAATTGCAACACTATGTGTAATACTGCCCACTGTTTTCCTCATCCATGATGTTTACACTTAAATTTTACTCAGGCAATTATATCCCAGATATGCTGGGAGTCTCTTCAGTACATAAAATGTCCAGTATTTAATTTAGGTTTTCTGCTACAGTCAGTGGTGATGGACTGTGGGAAATAGTAGAACTGGTTACGCAGGGCCCGAGCACAGGGAGGGGGGTGTTAGGGTACCCTGAAAAACTACATATGCACAGTTCCCCAAATTTGGTGCTACACCCTGTAATGGAAAATTTTTATATTGTTTGTATTGTTTTTATTATGTTTGAACTCTTAAACCTTTAATAGTCCATATTTAACTAAGATGGGATCGTTGTCATATTAACGTGACTGTTGTAGAATAAAGTCCTCTCTCACCCACACCCTGGGGGGCGTGCAGGTCCGGTGGGAGGGGAGCAGAAGCTTGTGAAGTATAAATGTATCCTGTAATCGTAGCTTGGGGCTCCTGCCTGACATTGCATCAGGGGGAGCCTCTTTGCGCAAAGACAATAAATACGTCATTATATCCAAACTCTGAGTCCCCGGAAAATTGTTCAACAACACACCCCTAGCTACAGTTAGCATAGTGTTGGAGATGTTCTTCTCACTCAGCACATATCATGAGACATTATCCACTTATGTCAGGCCAAGTTTCTTATTAGACTTTTTCAAGCACTTTGTGGAATTACGTTGGGAAGGGTGCTGCACAGATTTAAATTGGAAAAAATATAGAAATAAATGAATAAAAAAGAAAATCATCTATGTGTAAAATCTCCTTTATAAATGTAACTCATTGTTTTTAATTTAAATATAATATGTTCAATTATCTTTATTGTTTTGTAGAAATTTACCCAGATTCCCTTTAAAGACAGAACCAAGGTGGACAAAAGAAATAAGGACTTAGATGAAGAAAAAGTAGACAAGAAAAAACAAAAACCTCACAACTGTTCTTACTGTCAAAAAGAGAATATATATTGGCAGGTTACAGTTCAGGATGTATAGGTGTGTGACATACGGTTTTATGCGACACGACAGGAAGTTTAGTATTGTCTTACTATCCAAACAAAATAATGAGTTAGAAAACACGAAAGCATGAAAATACTGTGACAGGTGGATCTTACGCTATTTGGCCTGAAGTAGGCTCTGGTCCACTCAGAAAGCTGTTGATTCTGAATGCAATGAGAAGATAAAAGAAGAAAGTGATGAGAATCTACTGTTTAGTCAAAAGCATTACGGTACAACTGGCACGTTCTGAAGTGTGCAAACAGCAAGACTCTGACAACAACTCAAGTATCAAGATGCAGAATCTAATTCATTTACATTCATTCAGCAGATTTTTCTTTCAGGGTAAGGCTGCTAGGCATAGAGCAGATATCTCTCTGGTATCATAAGCAATTACCCACAACACACCCTTACAATTGGCAAAATTTTTGGGCATTGGACATTCTCAAAACCAAAAGGAAATTGAGAATTAAGAAAAACATATTTATCCACATACAACAAGTGTATCAGCATTTTCTGTATTGTGTGTTTTAATTATGCAGTTATATAGCCTTGCCTGTGAAAAGCAATGCTTTAATAATTTAATACACCGCCTTTTCAAATATGTAGAATAATTTGTAAAACCATTCCACAGATTTTTTTCCCTCAAATAATTTTCAGAGGGTGTGTTGCTTTTCTTTCAAGGTTTTAGAGTCTTTTCTGATACTTTCGTACACTTGAAGATGAAGACCTCAGGACCACCTTAATTTTTGTCAGAGACAAAATCAGGTAGCCTTGCAACTCGCCAAGATTAATATAAATCATAATCCCACTCCCTTCTCAAACAAGGAACACTGACCGCCCACATCACAGGGACAAGACTAACATTTCATTACCCACTAAGACTTACTGAATGTATTGCATGCATGCAGACACACTATGATGAAGAAAATGTACACAATGATTGCAGAATAATTGTAGTGTCAAGATGAAAATACAAAACAGGGAAACCAAAAGGACAGCACTTCTTAACAAGGCAAAAAGAATTGAAAGAGACCTTAATTAAAAACAAAACCTAAAAAGCCCTAAAAAGAAAAACCTAATCTCAGTAGAATCAGCCAAACCAGACATAACATATTAAAATGACAAACAGTGGTCTGAACTTACAGTAAATGTGGCATAGCATGGGCTGACACAAATAATTAACTCTTTCATTTCATCATGTTACGTTTGGTATCAGACCACAAAGCTAATTAAAAGCCACTTTAAAATTAAAATGATAACTAATATGCTATTGTGCTCATTCAGTGTAAATTCCCTTTTTATTACAATTTTCAGAAGGTGATATCATGGGGTACTTGAATTTGGGAATATATGGTTGTGTTTTACATTGCTTTGTGAGCCTGTCAAAGAGGTCTTGCAAACCACTTTGAGTCTGTATGCATGTGTGTGTGCATGCATATTTACATGTGTAAGCATGCAGCATATAAGAGGCCATGGAATAACATTTTAAAAAGGTGATTGACTCCAGTGATGCCTCTAAGATTAATCACAGTGGAGACCCATGCACGCACGCACGCACGCACGCACGCACACACACACACACACAGAAACAAACCACCAGCCTTACTTATCCATTTCTGTTGCCTCCTTTAGCTTTTCATCCAGCCTGGACATGGGTCAAAGGTCAATCAGGGACAAGAGAAGAAGAAAACAAAAGACGTCACACAGTCAGGAGAGTTAGCTAAGCAGCAGTCACTCACAATCCAAGCAAGGACTATGGGACACAAACAACTGACTGGGTAAAGGGTATTGCAGGGTACACGTTTATTTTTGGAGGGTAAAGCTGCCATATCTTCACCACAGACAGTAACAGCACACTGTATGGATGCTATGTTCATGCACTGCAGAAAGCAGGGGCAGCAGCCACCATCTGTGGCCCACAATGCAATCAGAAGCATTTTAGAACTCAGCCTCTGTCCTCTAAGGGCTGGGACAGCTCAAGAGCTCAAGTCCAGCAGTGGGAATGTCCCTAACAACAGCAGCACCAACCGTGGTCAAAGTGGGCAGAGGCGGGAGGAATTACAGCTGAGCGTGGGCCGGGCACAAGCATTTACCCAATGTTCAGCAGTTTACCTCATGCACATATATTGTATAATACCCCGCTGTTCCTCGTACCTTCCAGGAAAAAAGGCAGGAAGGAAGCATAATTAGACAGAACAACGGAATCTTTGTCAAACAAAGGTCCTCTCCCACAGGATGGCTTACTGTGTGAGCAGGCTGGAAGCAGGGTTATTACAGTATTGTGTATGAAAACTATCATGAAATTGAAAAGTTCACAACAATAAACTAACTCGTTAAATAATGATAGCTTGCAAAAATGTTAAAACTATAATTTACAAAACTAACAAATACAAAATCGTATCATAATGGAAAAAAACATTCCTTTAATTTTTTTTTTTTTTGCCTCATAAAAATCGGTCTTTTCCGATGCAAAATGTTAATTGCATGTCAGCATTTTGACAAATGATTCTTACTTCCTGGGCTCCCCACTCCTCAGTTCTTATACTGGAATTACAAAACAGGGAACCTACTTGGTAGAAAACTAGATCAGAAACTAAAACAAATGAAAACAAAACTAAAACTAATAATTTCAGTAAAATTAAAATAAAACCGAAAATGTTAATATTCAAAATGTACAGAAAAAAACTGAAATCTGACATGCTAAATTAAACGTAAACACAAACTAGTAAAAATTTGAAACTATAATTACCCTGGTCTAGAATGCCTATTGTGAACATGCACAAAATGGCACACAAATTTGTCTGCCATGCCTCTATACAGGTTGTTGTCGATTTACAACCACAATCGGTTTCGACCAACGGGTCGTAACTCGATCTCGTCGTAATTTGGGCTATGAAAAAAATACCGTACACATATTAAACTGTACACAGTAATGATAATCACTGATGTCGTCAGCTGGGGCTGTGTTTGTCAGGTTTTAGTCTAACTGTAGAGTATACTACATTTAGTTTAAAAATGCAAAATGATAGCAAAAACACTGCATACAGTACTTAAAGTAGAATTGGTTTAGTAATTACAGCTGGGCAGCGCTCGGGGAAGTCTATTTTTTATAAACAAGGTGAGCTTTGTCTGAACTGTTTGTTTCTTGCTTTGTACATTTCGCGATACGGACGAAACGCATCATGTGCTATCCGTTTAATCCTTGCAAATCGTTCAGTGTTTGGGTCCATTCCTTCAAAATGTGCAAGAACTTTATTCAGTGGAGATAAACCTTCTAATAATCCTTTAGTTGTGAACACAGAAAACGAACACGGAGAAAGCGCACTGTACCGAGTCTGAGTTTACGCCGAGCTTTGTGCGCAGAACTGCTGATGCTGCCAGGAACTGAGCAAACCTGTTGTATGCGCATACACTCAAACATTCATAAGTCGCATAGGTCGTAAGTCGACGACGCCCTGTAGTTGACAAAAGTGTTGAAGTTTCGCTTGATTCACTGCGAAACATGGTTAGGTAAAAAATGTTCCAAAGAAACTCATACCACAAGGCTAACAGCAAGACACTTCTGACACCTTTCACCTTGTGACCTGCTATTGATCGAGGAAGCAATAGCAGTAACTGCTTCTTTTAATGCTTAATAAATGTCGTGCTTCAGAACTGAAAGCATAACCTGTAACTTAAAACATACTTATGAAAAACAGCCTCACACTGACTTCAGGTGAATGTTAGGTCACAAAATGTTCGGGACAAATGAGGAGAGGAAAATAAAGCCCTAACATACACATGAACACAGGACTGAATTAAATAAAAACCAATGGGAGCCTGGATGTTCCAGCTTGGAAAAACCTTTAACTACCATTATTTACTTATTTATTTTCAGGGGTGCATATAACTGGTGTGTAAGCATGCAGGGTAGTGGGTAGTGATGATGTCCTCCTGATGACAGCTTGTAGGATAACTGCACCATGTACAGTGTGAGGACCAAGCAACATCTGCAGGTGCTCCTTTAAAAACCAGACCAAGAAAATAATGTGCATTTGTATGTTTGTTTGTATTTGGCTCCTTTTAGAGCATTACAGGACAATATTCAGACGGATATAATAAGCATTTAAATTTTTCACAAATTGCATTTGTACGTGTTATATGTACTCCACGTGGACGCTTACTTGACGATGCTTTCGGGAATGTGCACATGCTCCATAGGGATCATCTCCTCCAGTTCTGCCAAGCTGTTCACATACTTTATCTTGCTGCTAAACTTTGAGCTGCAGAAAATGGGAGAGTCAGAGAAAGCAGGAAGCAAAAAGGGAAGTGTGGTGTGTTTCCTAATTTACATGCTTACCAGTCTACAACAATACACACTGAGACTTTGTTTCCCTTTTATGTCTAGGCAGCAAAGCAAGCATTCTCACTCAAAGTTATACTCATCTGTAAAAGACTGACAAGATTAACTCACTGCTGTATTCAGTTTTATTGACCATTTTGGTGACAACATAAGGCAAACGCAGCCCTAGTGTAGTGCACAAATGTGAAATGAAGAGTAAGTGAGTTATTTAGAAATGATATACAGGTAACTGTGTAGTAAATAAAGCTTATGGTTGTAACATAGGCAAGGCTCAGAACATTTATCTTACATCGCAAAACTACTACCACAGGTTATCAAGTTCCGTCAATAATAATAGCCCTTTTGTCCATGTTAACTCTATGTTATGAAACTTTGTCATGTTTAATTTGAGTACAACTCTGATATAATGTGTGTCTTAAGTTAGTGACCAGCTGAACCCAACCATGTCACTGAAGAGATCTTAGCCTTGTACCCTAGGCTGCCTGGGATAGGCTCCAGACCACCCATAACCCTGTACAGGATATGGCTGAATAATGTATGGATGGATGGACTGAGTAGAACAACACTGTACTGAATTATGTGTTGACTAATCAAAGTCCCTTTGATACTCTAAGTAAATACAGCTGTCCTGCTACTTTTGTAATATATTTGTAATGTTTCTTCATTTAAAATACTATGTAAGAAAATGAATTTGTATTTGGTATGTCAGAATGTGTATATGCTGGCTTGTAAGAAGATACCAGTAATCCAATCTAATACTCTTTTTGCATGGAGTGTTTTTTCATTTTTAGACAATTTACATATTCAAAAAAAAAAAAATTTTCATGTGGGCTGACTAGCACTTCCATACAACAGCATGACTTGTGATAATTCAGTGAAGCAACTGTAGGCAAACTGATAGTGAAACTACCTGATGAAGGGTCTGGTGACAGCAAGGATAGTTCTGATGAACCACGAAGGATGGACAATGATAAAGGATTTCAGGTTCTTCCTTAGCCTGTGTGACAACAAAGGACAACAACAAAAGTTTAAAAATGAATGTTCTTCTCAAGCTTGGCAGTCTGGTGGCTCAATAGGTAGGATGTCAGGCTGAGACGCAGAAGTTTCCTGGTTCAATTCCCACTTCAGCCATCAGGTGTGTCCTTCAGCAAGACACACACCCAGTATTAGATCATTGTCATATGTGTATGAAGTGTTGTAAGTTCTTTTAGATAAAAGTGTCTGCTAAATGATTAAAAACCATACACTTTAAAGTCTTCGGTAAAATGTGCACCTATGCAAAACACATCAATCATCTAATTAATTTATATTTACAATTTTATTCTTTTATGCAAAATGAGTAAGACATAACATCTATAAATAACATCTGATAATAACGATTCATGGAGAAGCCAACAGATTCAGGGTTGCATCTATAAAATTAAGGTGTAATTCACAGTAATTGCATATATCAATGTCTTTAAATGGTTAATGGCAAGTTAAGGCTAAAAAGTTGCACTTATGCTTTGCTGCTGTGTTACTATCACATACTTGACACAGTCTTGCTCTGACCCATCAGCATGCCATGTGCAAACTGTGAGATTGCATAGAAGTATGGAGCTCTTAGGTCAACAAAGTCACTTCGCTGTGACATTGTATCTTCCTGCTATTAATGCACTTCCTAGTTGCTATGCAACTGTTCGAACTGTGTGTGACCACTGCTATCACCTCCTGTCTATCATGTGATAGCATTTCTTTAGCCAGCCGAGTCCAGGCATTCTTCTGCGGGGAGTCGCTCCATTCAGGTACACAATCATGTAGTCTTCTGCCACCATCAGTTCCAAGGTACTAATTACATACCTGCACCAAGAACAGAAAGAACCTTATTCCTACTTTCAGGGACAACTGAGTCTTTGCTGACAATGCAGGACATGCATTTCACCACCATCTCCAAGATGCCACTCACACTGGCTGGAAAGTATGGGCGTGACTTTTACACAGATTGCTATCAGATGTGAAAATGTTTCATATTCACAACACGACCAAAGACATGTGAACATCTATACATCACACCCCTATGTGCTTACTGAAGTTCTCATTCCTGAGGTGTTTGATGGACTGAGCTCAGGGTTCTGTGCGGGCCAGAGAAGTTCTTCCACATCAGTCTTGGAGAACAATTTCTTGAAGTCACCAAGTACGAAGGGACGCTGGACAGGCCAAACTGCGGCCACAATATTGGAAGCACATAACTGTCTAGAGTGTTGTTGTTTTGTTGTATCATAAAGATTTCCCTTCAGTGGCACTAAATGGACTAGCCCAAACCATGAGAAAAAGCCCCAGCCAAAAAAATTTCCACCAAACTATACAGTTGGCACCATATGGCTGGGCTGGTACGTTTCTTTCCTGGTAGCTGCCAAACCCAGATTCATCCAACAGACTGCTAGATAGTAAAAAGTGATTAATCCACAGAACACATTTCCACTTGTACCAAGTCCAACGTAGTGTTTTTCACCACTCCAGCCAACACCTGGCACTGCACACGGTGATGTAAAAACCACTGCGGCCAACATCTGGCACTGCACACGCTGATGTGAGAACCACTGCGGCCAACATCTGGCACCACACACGGTGATGCGAGGGTTGTGTTTGGCCGCTTGGCCATAAAAACCCATTTTGTGAAGCTCACAATGACCAGATCTTGCGCTGACCTTGCCTTATGAAGCAGTTTTGAATGTGGCAATATGCATTAACTGATGATTTTTAAACATGACAAGCCTCAACACTTGCTGGTTCAGCTCTGCTAGCTTGTGTTTCCTACCACTTTGCAGCTGAGCTGTTGTTGCTTCTAAATGTTTCCACTTCACAATAACTGGTAGTAGCTTATGAGCTTCTTGGTCAAAATTATTATATTGTACAGTCATAACAGATCCAATTTAGGATGCTGCTGGCCAGTGTTTAATTTCTCAGGCACAGCTCAACAACTGTGTCAGAGATTTATTGAAGAGCCAGACACAACTGCTTGGATCAACGTTGTAAGGATAGAACCTGCTGTCACCAGGTACAAAAGTTGCAGTATTTTGCCACCATCATGAAGATTTGACTAAATTCTTTGGACAAGTTGTCAATCTGACCTTTCATAGTGACATCGATGGATTGCTTTCTGCTCTCGGATGTGAACATGATCCATCAGAATGGTGACTATTTATTGACACATGAGTTAAGTTTGAAGGCTGTTTTGCTGCACAATGGCAATATGTACCCTTCCATACCTGTCAGACATGCCGTTCATATGAAGAAAACGTATGAGAAAATGCAGCCGCTGCTGGAACACATTCAGCACTCGAGGTACAACTGGAATATCTGAAGGTGGCTGTAATTTTACTCAGTCTCCAGTTTAGATACATCAACTACTGTTGTTTTCTTTGTGAGTGGGACAGCTGAGCAAAAGATTCACATTATGTGATAAAGGACTGGCAACCTCACAGGAAAATTGGTTCCAGGGCAGAAGAATTCTGCACATGTGACCCACTGGATGATTTGAACATATTTCTTTCACCTTTGCACATGAAACTTGGGCTAATGATAAACTTTGTTACGGCCATGAACAAGCGAACTGAAGCCTTTGCACAGTTGCGACAGATGTTTCAGTGATGCCAAGATTAAAAAAGGAGGTGTTTTCATTGGCCCGCAGATCTGACAAGTGATGAAGGATAGTCACTTTGATGGCCTTCTGCAGGCTGCCGAACATGTTGTGTGGACCACCTTCGAGAATGTTGTGTCTAACGTTCTGAGCAACTATAAGGCACCAAACTATGTCAAATAGGTTGAAAGTCTGCTCCAGCCATACAAGTCGATGAACCACAACGTCACTGAAGATACATTTTCTTCATTCCCACTTGGACTTTTTCCCAGCCAACCTTGGTGCTGTGAGTGAAGAACATGGTAAAAGGTTTCACCAAGATATTGCCAACATGGAGAAACACTACCAGGGAAAGTGGAGTGTGTCTATGCTGGGAGACTATTGTTGGACACTGATATGTGAAGCATCAGACAGTGATTACAAACAAAAATCTGTGGCCAAACATAAAAAACAACATTTGTTGGCCATGGGTAGGGCTGTCACAGCTGAACTGTGTACCCACATTCCTAAGGCCATGTAATGTATGTGACTAAGGGAGTTTCAATATACATTTGTACAAATAGGGTTTGTGACTTTGTACACGGTAGGCTGTCTTAAAGGGAGTCACAGCTCTTTATGTAAAAAAAGCAAGGAGTCACATCATCATACTCCATCTACAGACAAGTGCCACTGAATTAATCTGTGGGCAGATGAGACAGGCAATAATTACTCACAGGAAGAGGTTTTCCATTATATAGTGGTAATTGTCTCGAGTGCTGTCTGGAAGAAAGCATGCAGCAAACACGATGATGGCATTGAGGTCTCCATAATAACCTGTGAAAAACAAAGAAAATGCTCATCACAGCCTGCAAAAATGCAGGCTAACAAAACAACAAAAACAAGGGCTCACGGTTAGTTCTGCAACTGATGTTCAACAGCAGGCACCTACTCTTTGATGTAGCTCCCTGCCATTTCATTTGATGGATGGCAAACTTCTATTGTTTTAACAAAAACATGAGTGTCGCACAAAACAAAACAGTACACATATATTACAAAGAACAGAACTATCTCTAAGCACTGCTCAGTGCAAACTCCTTTACTATTACACAGTCCCTATTGGTAGCTTATCTACCCTTAGTGTCCTCAGTACAGGACTACCTGCAGCCTTCACCTTCCATACACTCACCTCCGTGGGAGATGACTCTCTGATATGGTTCAATACACTTCATATCGATTCGGTGTTCCTGCTCTCCAATGATGACAGTCCTCCACAATTTGGCATCCTGACGTTCCTCATCTGTGGTGTACTCTGGGATGGGTTCACCAGCCTCTTGATTGGATGCCTCTGGCGACAGTGAAAAGCAGCCACAAGAATGCAAGTGATTACAAGCATAAACCTGATCACATATTGCATTACATTCATGTTCGTTCTGTACTATTGTTTGGTATTATGTTTGATGTGTTATTTTAGAAATTCACCACAGCATGCTGAAGCTCAAAGCATATCATGAATATGAGCTCAAAATGCAGGCTTTAAGCTTTAATTTAGATCCAAATCAGGTGAAAAATGTAGGAGTCACAGAAGTTTTATATATTGTCCCCTTCTCCTTTTTTTGCAACCAAACGTTATTCAGCTGATGGCTGCTCAGCTGTTCCAGGGCAAGGTGTGTTTGTTTCCTCATAAGTTTGCACATTAAACATTTATCAAAAAATCAAAACTTTACAGGGGGTTACACTGTAGATACCGGTGTATATAAAACATTACTCACAAAGGAGTGTGTGTGCGTGTTTGCCTCACCTCCCCACTCAAGGTCATTGCCATGGCCCATGTACTCCAAAGAATCCGCCTCATCAGGTGTGTCGAGTTCATCGACGTTGATGTCCAGGTCATCAGGTGTGTCTAGGGCATCATCTGACAGGATGGAGCCCTCACTCTGGTCCAGCGACAGGTTTATCTCGGGTGCAGCCAACTTCTTACGCTGGGGATGGGACCCATGCAGGTCCAGTGAGGACGGGGGTGCTGAAACAAACCCATTTTATACAAACTCAGTACAGAAAGTACCATTTCTTTACACAATTTATAAAACACATCACATTGGATCAAAACACACCCCATAACCAGTATGTAACAGTACGTATATGTGAAACAAGTTAATATCTTATGGGTTATAAAGCCAGTTAAATTACTAAAAGCAAAGCTTTATGTGCTAAAAATAAATGTCATCTGAACTATTAAAAAAATTGACATTTGTATATTAAATGCCTGAACTGCAGGTTAGGTTGATTGGTGTGTCCAAATTGCCCGTAGTGTGCGTGTGCGCCCTGTGGTGGGTTGGTGCCCTGCCCTGGGTATCCCCTGCCTTGCACCCTATGTGCTCTGGGATGGGCTCCAGGTTTCCCCACGACCCTCACCAGGAATAAGCGGTTAAGATAATGGATGGATGAATTATAATCAAAAACTGTCAATGGGTTGCCTAGTGCTCATGTTAGCTATCATTTAGCCAGGTGTTAATTGCTGAACTTCTTTAAAAAAAAGTGGCTGGAGTTGATACATGGTGTGTCACCTGGTCTGTTGTCTGTCCCATTGGGACTTATTGTGTCCTCGTCATACTGGACATCCATCCCTGCATCCTCTAGTGGAGACCTTCAGAGAAGCAGAGATCAACAGCTGTTTCTTATTGGTCCTTGAATTTCACACACACACACACACACACACACACACACATACAACATTCCTGCTCCTATGTAGGCATAAGACAAACTTCCTTCAGAAACAATCACCATATGTTTTTGTTAAATATGGCAGTTAAAGGCAGTTAAATAATTAATATATTTAACTGTAACATAATGAATAATAGGATGAGATCTCTCTGGGGATCCTGTTCCCAACCATGTCACAGTTTAAAGGGCAGCATACAGCAACGTTTTGAAGGACATGAGCTTATCATTAATTAATTAATGATTCACAAGGCTGAGCAAAGTACCTTCTTTGTATGAAAAGACCAAGGTGAGTTAATAAAAAAACCTGCATTTGTGTAACAGGAAAAAACCATAAAGGCACAAGCAATGACATTCCTAATGCATGATGTAAGCAAACATGTAAAGGTTATGATCCAATAAAAAATTAAATGCAAGGAAAATATGCATGAAAGTGGTTTGAATTATTGTCCTACCAGTTTAGGTTTCCTTCAACTCTTTGTCATAACAATAAAACAAAATTGGCAGCTGAGAAGATGATTCCATAGTTCATACTGCCTTCTTTACTCTGCATTGTATTCATGAAGTTTTCATAGTCAAAGAGCCATCAATCAATGTCAACAGGCACAACAATTCTTAGACCTTTCACCAATTTATCTCAAAACAGGTTATGCCAGTACATTTCTCTTGATGTGCATTAATGCAAAAAAAATTACTTGTCATGTTATGTGTCTATATTCTATGAGTAAATGTCGCTTGGTGGCTTAATGGGTAGAGCCGCAGGCTAGGATGCATAAGTTTCCTGGTCCCTGGTTCAAGGCCCAGCCCAACCAGGTATGTCTGAGTAAGACACTCAGCTGTAGCTCCCTGTGCACCATATATGGCTGCTCACTGCTTCCCCCAGGGGGATAGGTTAAATGCAGAGGACAAATTTCATTGTAACATGTATGTGCAATATGTATGCAGTAAAAACAAAAAGCTTATTATTAAAAAGTAAGGTAGGACAGAAAGTATAGTGTTATATCACAGTTCTGCTCTGATTATGACTTATCCAAAGCTTAAAAAGACAGTTTCACTTACTGCTTCAGAATGTTGCAGCCTGTTGGCCTTGCATGGGATGTTACAGTTATAATATGCACTGGACCCTTGCCAGTTTTTTGCCTGACTATCATCTGGACCTTTTCATGGAGGATGTCAATCTGGCTGCCTGTGACCCATGTCAATCCCTCACCTTGTCAATTAGTTCAAATTTGGGGCCAGAGTACAAACTTTTCAAGATGCTCTGACATGTCAGACCCTGTGTGCTATGCATTTAGTCAACTCCAATACCTAAATGGGAATAAATAACAAGCAGGCCTACATTAAACCAAACAAAAATGCTATTAGAACAATAACCATGACTTTCCTGTTAACATTACAATTAGTAAGAACCAATCAACAGACCAGTAGAAGTGATTCTTGGGCCACATCCGGCCCACAGGCCACCAGCTGAATAGCCCTGCCTTATGGTAGGAAAAAAAACAAAAAAAAAAAAAAACACTAGAAGCAGAAAACATAAAGAAAACTATGGTAGTGCAAGAACTCTATGTACTTTTAGCTTTTCAAAATTATGCTTTGCTCTGCATTCATACATTCATGCTAGCACTGCAAATTGGTAGCCAACAATGGTGGACAGATACAAACAAAAGTGTGAGGGTAATTTAAAAGCTGCTTCCCTTTCTCTGGCAAAGACAGGTGGCATTTGCGAACATCACCAAATGCATCACCAAAACAACATGAAGCTGGAGTCCGTATAACTTCACAGCATTCTGCAGACCTCACATCTCCAAACAAAGCAAGTGTCTACCATTCATTAATGTCAACCGTTCATTAGAGAACAAGTCATCAAAAGATTAAATTCCTCATTTACAAAATCAGACCTAAAATGACATCAACCATTATGATACCTGATTCTGGCAAAAAATCAAGCAGAAATTGAGCTAAATAAGCCAAAATGTGAACTGAGTAAGTGGACCATCCTGACCATAACTGCTATAGAAGCAGACTCGCAGCAAAAAGGAGAGACTACATTGACTGTAGGGGAGATGCCAGCCGTGCTTACACACACATGCACGTAAAACACACATCTCACCTCAAGTAGTCACGGGTTTCCATAGCGCAAGTTTGCAGCCAACAGAGCAATTTAAACCTCCAGATGCAGGTCTCAGATCAGTAAGGAAGGGTGGACACATACTCGAGGTCAAATGATTAATGTTTGATGGCTAATTTCGTCATGCACAGTCACTAATCCAAGCAGCCATGACGTTATGTCACCAGCATACCTTTCCAGTTAGCTTCACACCACTCAATGCTACTGCAGTGACTCTAAGACATCACTGCTGCTGGCTTGAATCCTACAATGAAATCTATGAAACCCACATTTTAAAACAGGAAAATTTAGTGTGCAAAAAAATGCAAAGACATCAGTGGCACTGAATGGGCTTGCCCAGTTCAAAGCATACCATTTTATTTTTTACACATCCCAACCAAGATGTCTCTCACAAAAAAAAACATCCCTTACACCCTACTGACAGCTGACAATACACGTTACTGCAGCTGCCCTGCTTTCAACAGCAGGACATCTGAATACATTTCTCTCCCTCCCTCTTTCACGGGCATGCACGCACACAGTGAAACAGACAACATGAACCCCACACTGCTAAATCCTTGCATATGATTTTTTTTTTTTCTCCAGCATACACTCTGGGCGGAAGCCACAGCCCGACTCACCTCTTTATGTGCTATAAAAGGACTAGCCGTCCTTTTCACCCCCTTGTTCCAGGGGAAAGGGGTGAAGCCTCTCTGCTCTGTGTGCTAATCGCCTGCCTTTTTCTCAAAGCATCCCCGACGGAGCAGCTCAGCGCTCACAGAGCTGTGCTACCGCCATTTTGTGGTCACATGACCAGGGGTACATCTAAATAAGGATGATCACCTGCTCCCAAATGGCCCCTACCCTCTCATGGAGTAGAACAGAGGGGGGGTTGTGTAGTTTATGCCTCTGGCTGTGCAAATGAAAAGAAAGGAAGATTGAAAGGTTTTTTTTTTAAAGGAAGTGGGTGGAAACAAGAGCCCCCTTGAGTCCCAGGGATAGCGCTCTGAGGAACTGATCCCAGTTCCCATCCCCCAAAGCGGTTAGTTGGTTTCCCAGTTTGCTACTGTTACTGGAAAACAGTGGGAGTGATGAGGAAGGAATTGTGTTTGTTCTACTCAGGGTGGATTCATGCTTGTGACTAATCACTCAGAGGAATACCTGTACACAGTACATCGACAGCAGAAACTGTTCATATGGCCAGACTGGCATAGCGCCTGTCAATGGAAACTGAGGCTGCTGAAGTGGCAGTCAAACACACAGACGCATGCAGAAAGGCACACAAAGACACACAGTCAACCAGGGGGCACTGACAGAGGGGATGGCCAACTGAGCAGATGTCCTGGCTTTGCTGTTGCTTGGCAACCATTCCCTTGTGGTTACATACCCAAGCTTGAATTGATCCTTATTTCAGTTTGCACACCATCATTTAACAATGCTTTATGTTAAATGTCAAACAAGAAATGGAAATATCAACAAAACATAGAGCAGAAAAATGGCCACATCTGGGGGAAAAAAAACTAAGGCAACACACAGATTTTCATTTCAAAATGCGGTTACTTCCAAATAAATCAGGCAGTGGAAGTCTTCACAAAATAAAAAGCAAGGCAAACATGCCATGTTTCAGAGGGATGTACGCAACATGGTAACACGGATAAGCAGATAGCATCAGCCACCATCCTCTGAACTGACTCAGTGTCAGAGCAGCACTAAAGCTGAATGACCATTCCACAACCAAGAGAACAGTCACCTCAAATCAAAAGTTTATATTTGTTCAAACTTCACATTCTGCTCAAATTCCCTTGTTAAAGTCCCCATAAATGGTATGAAGTGCACAATTTTTGAATACACATGGACTAATGTGCATACAAACATGGGCACTTTCTGCAATTCACTTTGTGTGTAAAAAAACAAAGGAAAAATAAAGAACCAGAAAAAAAGGAAATTTATGGACTGTGAAGTCAGTCAGTCATCTTCTATACTGCTTCATCCTGTTAAGGGTTACAAGGAAGCCTGGAACCCATCCCAGAACACATAGGGCACAGCGCAGGAGGCTAACCCACACACAATGGGCAATTTGGAGACACCAATCAACCTAAACCACATGTCTTTGGACTGTGGGAGGCAATTGGAGAATCCAGAGAAAACCCACCAAGCACAGGAAGAGCTTGCAAACTCCACACACACAGACGCAAGGCAGAATCAAACCCCACGCCTGGAGGTGCAAGGCTAACCACCATGTCATTGTGCTGCCTGTGATTGTGAAGTCAGAGTGCTAATTACACAAGTCAAAGTTTGATAAAAATATGCTGTTAATGTTCATACATGTTTGTATCGTATTTGGACCACAGTTCAGCGTCTACTCTGTTATGTTATACTAATGCCATAAATGGTTTTCACTTAATGTATTAAAATAGAAAACAAATTAAAATCCTTTACGTTAGGGCTGTTGCTTGCTGAGTTTTACCACATTTTCAGGTAAAATAAATGCTTTTTATTATGCTAATGCAGTGAATCATCAGATGCAAGTTGATGTTCTACAAAGGCTCCCTCAGTTTGATGGTACTGCCAACACCATGAAAAGTCTGCTTGTGCAATGCAAGTGAATTTACAGTAAATGGCACATTTCGTACATGGAAATAATTAACAGCTTCACCAAAGTGAAAACAAAAACACAATATTTAACTCTAAGCATTTAATAAGGTGTTTTAAAAGAAAATAACATAAAAAATTATTTAATAATGAATATAAAATATTTTATAATAAAATAAAAAGACAAAACATCCACATGGATTACATTAAGGCAAGACTCAGGTAATTAGCACTGCTGAGGGAGACGACAGCACATCACAACAGCTCCATGTGTCACGCAAAAGGAAAAGAAATAAGCCACAGAAGCACTGAAGCAGGTCTGACAAACCCATTCGGAGTATAAACTGCTCAGACTGTCCCATCGTGTAGGCGTGAAAATCACGAGGCCTCAACCATACTGTTTTTCCATCACATACAGGCCAGGCAGAAGAAACAACAGTCCTGGAGCCCTGCTCCACAGCCCAAATGTCTTCTGCTGCAACGGCCATTAGTGAGTTTAATTGGACCGCCTTTAGCTTTGATTACGGCGTGCTGTCTTTGTTTCGACAAGCTCATGCAACATCTCAACATTTATTTTCATCCTGGTCTGCATTTATTTTACACCAATATCTTTTAGTGATGACTAGAGAGTTGAACCACTCTAAAGTATTCTCCAGCACATCCTAAAGACTTTCATGGGGGTTTAAGGTCAGTGTGTAAGTGATTCCTCACACTCCCTGACCCCGTTTCACTATTTTAGGCTGATGAATCTTGGTACTGTGGGCCTGGAATACACCTGTATCGTCAGGAAGAAAAAACCTACTGATGGGAGAACCTGGCCATTCAGATACTCAGCTGACTCCATTTTATTGCTGCATAACATTGCTGATCTTAGACCTGACCAGGGGAAGTAATACCAGCTAATAACACTGCCTCCAGACGCACATGTCACTTTTTTTCTCCAGGAAGTGTACTTGTCTACTGTTCAAAACATTATACATGACCTTACATACAGTTTTACGCAACAGTATAGGTACTCCTGGCCAAATTCCCTATTTAGTTAATTTTGTAAGTGAAAAGTATTAATTCTGTAGGAAACAGTGTAGGAAATAGCAAATCTTAATGTGAAGTTACTTTTTATTTAATGAACGTTTAAACACAGGAACAAAGAAAACAGTAATTGTGGCACATGCACAAGCTTAGACACCCTACAAAGTCAGTATTTAGTAACACACGCGTTGGCACATAGCTTGTGAATGCTTTTGAGGCATGTTAAGGATTATTGGACCCCATTCACCAATATCTTTTTAAGTGTTTTCTTAAATTTGTGCATAAGGAAGGTCCTAAGAAGATTCTAAGAAAAGTATAGGTAAGATTATTGATGTGTTTGTAAACGGCCTATTTGTTTGCAAATGTATTCTTACACTGATGAGTCCCGTGCCCTTGTAAATGGAATGTGTGTGCCAGTTGTTCCTAATTAGCATAGGTAAACGCCCCCCCAATTCACATAAAAGGGCATGAGATTGCAGGGGTGTGTGCCCACCAGGGTTATTATGAAATGCAAAAAATCATTAAAATGAAAAGTATACATTAAAAAGCCACCTTGTTAACAAAAATAAAACAACATTTTGCAAAAACACTAAACTGAAACTATAACCCGTGACATGACAAATGAATACAAAATCAATTCATGAATAAGAAAAATATTTCTTTATATTTTTTCCCATCTCATTTCATACATTTCGATCATTGACATGTAAAATTAAATTAGGCTTATTGAGTTTCCCACTCCTCAATCCTCACAATGGGATGACAGAAAAGTGAAGCTGCTTAGTAGAAAACAGCATTAAAACATGTATTCCTGTGATTAACACTCAGTCCCATATTTGTCAATGAAAAATACTATTGCAATATTTGCCCTTGAGTGTTTTTAACAATGTTTTTTGAAAGTGTTAAATAAATTATGCAGGAAATTGTTTGTCCAACAACAGCCTTCTTTTAGTATGATAAGGAAAGCAAAAAGAAAAACCACAACTACAATAAATGCAAATGCAACCAAAGCTAATCATTACATCCATCCATTCATTCTTTATACTTATATTTATCCAAGTCAGGGTTGTGGGAAGCCCGGAGTCCATCCCAGGGAGCACAGGATGCAGGGCAGGGGATACCCCGGCCAGGGCGCCAACCCACCACAGGGCCGTAATCATTACAGTACATTGAAAATAAAACTGTGAACATTCTTCTAAATGTACTAAAACCAAAACTGAATCTGGTATCTGACATGCTATAACCCTGTTGTGCACCCAAGTCCCATTCAACTGGCCCACGTCTGATGTCAGCTGAGCTCCTGGACAAACCAATAGAGAACAGTTAACTTTGACAACTTTTTTTTTTTTTTAACAGTGATGCACTGCTTTCTTGAGATTAACCACAAGCTATAAATAATCACACTGTAAAACTAAAATTAAAGTCTTTATTTACCAACGAGCAATTAACTGCTGCCAAGCTTGGACAAGATATTTGTTTTAGAAGATCATGGTGCTTTGTGAAATAATGCACATAATTATTTTAAAATACTATGTATATATTAAAATACAATATATAAATTTTGATTTCTACTATGTACAAATGTGTAATTGAGGAAAATGCAATGATGCATGGACTTCTCAACACTCAAGTGTGTATAATGAGTGCTCTACATTGTTCGCCAAGTCTGTTCTTACATAATAAGAAAACACTAGTGAAAGCCAGAATCTTTGTGAAGACTGTGTGAGAAGGTTTAAAGAACAAATGTCTTTGTAAGAATGGTTCTTGAATGAAGCCCATTGTCTTCTTGTAGAAATCCTTCCATTTTCCTCTTTCCAGCTTCTTGGCTTACTGTTTAACACTGGATCCACCCCCCCATGTTTAACAATTGGCAAGGATATTATTATTATTATTATTATTATTATTATTATTATTATTATTATTAATTTATTTAAAGTCCCAGTACTGCCACTTTACTGGGGAGAGGGAAGTCTGGGCGTCCCTTAGACTGCTACCTTTGCAACCTGGCCTCGGATAAGCGGGAGAAAATGGATGGATGGATGGATGGATATTTAAAGTCAAGTGTCACTCTTCTTTGAATCCAGTCTTTAATTGTGGCCACACAGTTCAACATTTGCTCCATCTGCCCAATACTTGCTCCCAAAATGCCTCTGGCTTGTGTAGGTGCTGTTTTGCATACCTCAGACGTTGACTTTTGTGATGAGCTCACAGGTGACACATCTTTCTGATGACCCTTCCACGCAGATTATATCTGTGTGAGCAACACTGCACTGCGGAACAGTGCCCCATCTCTCCTGTGTCAGCCAAACCTCACTGCAGGTCCTTTGTAGTCATATGAGAGTTAGCCTTTGCCTTTCTGGCTAGCATACATGCAGACCTCTCAGAAAGGATTTGGCCTTTCAGGACTTCAACTTGAGTTCCATTGTGAGTTGGAAGAATTTAGAAATATTTTAATGGCCTTCCCCTGCTGTGTAGGCATCAGTTACCATCGTTTTCAGATCCTTACTCAGCTGCTTAAAAGAGCCCCTGGTTGTTGACTGACAGCCCACAGTCTCGACTGTCAGGGTATTTGTTAGGCTCTGCAACTGTCAACAGGTGACAATTCATAATGGCCATAATAAGATTATTTGCAAATATGTTTTTTAAACACATCATTTCCTTCAGCATTTGTTTACTCCTTCTCACTTACAAAATCAACCAAAATACATAATTAAGCCAGGAGTGCCTAAACAAAAAAGTATATCAAAGTGTATATACCATTATTAATTAAAAAGTACACTTCCATGTTCCAAAGGTAAGAGTGCAGCAATTATGCCCATCTATTTAGCAATACTAAAAACTAATTTGTTTATACAAGATTAGTGTGACTAATCAAGCGTTTCAATTAGCAGAACATGTTTTAGTATGTGTTTTATATATTTATGTTAAAATCACATATACTGTACATTTACAATTATATACAAAAATAAAATTGCTGTACAGTATGTACAAATTATAATTATTTAGTCGATAATTAAATTAAATTCATATATTAAGTACATAGTTTGTCAATAAAAATGTAATTTGGACTCCTGCACAGACACATATATTTAAAAACAGTCCATGCAGCCTGTGGTCACAGGAGGCCTGGCTCCTACCTGGAAAGCAGAAGGCAGATGACTGGGTACACCATATCCAGGATAGCAATCTGTCACATGGCTTACGGAAGCACACCTCTGGGGCTGTTTATTAATATCAACTCCACTAAACCATATGTCTTTCGAAATGAACACACCCAGAGGAATTGCCCTGGCAGCCTGGGAGGACATGCAAATGCCATGCAAACACAGAAACGGCTTGGATCCAATCCATACCACCAGCAGGAAGACAGCCATTCCAGCTATCGGGTCAAAGCACAGTCCTATTCATGAGATTATCAATATATTAACATACGGGAAACAAATCGAAGGTAATGACATTACTCACACTGTAAAATCTATAAAATCTTCTTTATGTACCCTTTCAAAGGTGATTATGAGCTTCCCTACCATCAAACCATAGATTATAATGTGGTTCACACAGACTGGACACACACCGGAGGTTATTACTTCCTCAGATTTTAAACCATCGGGTTTTGAAATCCACCGTACTGGATACAGCTCATTCAGACAGCCCCTGTACCTACTTTCAGTTTTTTCTTTTAATCTATACTCAACTCATCTTCTATGCTGTTATTTTACCTTAACCTTTACTGTTTTGTTGTAGCTATGCTGAGTGTTTGTATCTTCCTCTCATGTAGCTAAGAGCAGGTGATGGCTTTTACCTTGAAGCTTAATCAAAAGAAACAGGAAGTCACTGTAGGCAGAACACTAACATTAATCGAGCAACAATCTGGCAACAAAGAATAGTTATGTTTTACATAATGAACAAAGAAAAAAAAACAATGATGATGAATATTTTACTTTAGTATTTTGGTGCAAATTTCAAGAAGCACGGTTCCACAAACATCTGCAAGTCACCTGAGCAGTCAGGTCTACCATGTGCATTAGGGCTGTCGTGCCAATTCACAATCCATATTATTTACATAGCAAACGTGTGTAAAGCAATCACACTCACCGTTGCTGTTGTCCAGGCCAGTACCAGAGAGGTTAGTTTTTTATTTTTATTTTTACTTTTGTCCTGTCTAGGCTGTTCAGGCAATTCACGCAGTCACGCATGCACACACTCACGTGTTATCCTGCCCTGTGAGGCCAAGGGTCACCATATACCTTATTCTGCTTCCTTATTACATGCCTGATCGGCCACACTAAAGGACAGCCTTGAAATGTATAATACCCTTATAATAATATGTATAACATGTAAGATGAAACCAAACAAACAACCAATCCTGTCTGGTCAGTTTAGTTCTGTTTTTTTAGCAATTCAGTTTTCAAAAATAAATAAATAAATAAATTGCCAAACTTAAAAAATGCTAGGAAAACTGACAATGTAATGCTATATTTATAATAAAGGTATTTACACCAAAGTAAAGGTATAATTGATTATTGTTATTTGCTGTGTTTTTTATGAATTGGATTTATGTTACAGAACAGAGTTGGGTACAAAAGTGCAACCTGAACTGCACAACGCGATAATATGAAGAAGAGTAATTGTTGCCCTCTTGTGGTCATAGAGAAAACATCACAAATCTGCCTAGAATAATTGAAGGTTTAGATCAGTTTTATCTCTCACAGTTCTGGTCCATGTTCCAAATGAGGCTCTGCTGTAACACCTTTAGGAGAACTAAAATCCCTATATTAATGAGTAAATTCCTTTGGATAAAAGAAGCAGCTATATCTTTACAACATTTTATGAGTAGTGACTCAAGAATGTTAGCGAAGATCATTTAGCCTAGAGCCTCATCTACATTTTTAAAGTCAGCATAAAGTTAAAAAATAAACTGTTAGTAGACATGGTTTATATTCACTTAAGCTCATCTAAACAGAATTTTAGCCAAAATAGTCACAAGCGTTGTGGTGGGTTGGCGCCCCGCCCTGGGTGTCCCCTGCCCTGCGCCCTATGTGCTCTGGGATGGGCTCCAGGTTTCC